>CAHIKZ030005534.1:817500-907500 GCA_903632075.3 Acanthosepion pharaonis
AAAATTCTAAAAATGTTTAATTTTCTGAGATTTTTTTTTCTTAAAAATAATTTTTAATAATTTATCCGATTTCTTGATTGTTGGTCAAAAAAAAAACTGCCGCGAATCAATTTTTTTTCTTTTTTTAGTTTAAAAATTTTAAATGGAATCGCAAACTTAAAAAAAAAATTAAGATTGTAAATATTTTGTTTTACCCTTTTTTTTTTTAATAGTTCTAATTTTATAAAAATATTTGCAGTTTAAAAAAAATCTGTCTTACGATTATTGCAATTCTGCCACTTTTTGCTTAGTCAAGGGAAACTAGTCGACTATATAAAGTACTGTAAAGTAGCTAATGACAAAAAAATCCTTTTTTAGTTTATTCTCCTTCCTTACTTTTATAAAATTATTTAAGAAAAATATTTATCAGGCCTCATATTCTTATCATACATTTTTTTTTTAAAGCTTGCCATTTACCAGATCGTAGAACAAGATTTGCTTTCACAAAAAATTTAAAAAAAGCGACATTTTTGCAAATGACATTTCATTTTTATTTTATTTACTTATTTATACTTTAAAAAATCGACTTTTTTAAAAATTTATTTTATTCTATTCAAATGACTTTTTTCATGTTTCATTTTCGCTTCAAAATAAAACTTGCCTATTTTTTTTATTTACACTACTACAGTGTTGTACACAAATTCAGTAGGATTTTTAAAAATATTTTGTCATTCATTTTATCGAAAAAAAAAAAAAAATAAGCACCAGTTTTTAAAATGGAATTATGAAAATTGCAATAAAATTGGTCTTATCGTGAAATATATTCCTAAAATTAAAAATATTTTCTGTACTTTTTTTGTTTCTTGAGGATAACAATAAATCAGTTTTTATTTTTTAAATGAAAAAAAAAAATTCATTTTAAGTTAAGTATAAATTAATTATTAAAAAAATCTCAATAAATAAAAAAAAAAAATTAAAAGTAAAACTATATAAAAAACTTGGTATTTTATTAGCAAAGAAATTAAAAGGTACCGTTCTGGAAGCGCCACACAGTTTGGGTCAATCAGTGCATTCTCTTATTTTGAAGTGAACTTTAAACTGTTTTCTTTTGAAGTCTTTTGTTGAACTTTTATTCCACACATCTTCATCTTGTTACTCGAAAAATAGGTGAAAATTTGATTTATCACAATTTGCTCAAGTAAAAAATTCATTAAATATGTAACTTATGTTTTAGTTGAACAAAAAAGGAAAATGAGATATAACAGAACTTCTTTGTGACGCTATGTAATTAAATAAATTAATAATTTTAATTAATATTTTGGTTGAAAAAGTGTAAACAAGGAAAATAATTGCCACTATAGTCAGTATTAAAAAAAAAAAGTCTTTAAAAATCTGAATTCTTACTTAACCATTAATTTTTTCTTAGTAAAAAGAGATGTTTGGTTGGATAGAAAGAAATATTTCATTTTAAGATGAGGATTCAACCCTAGATAAAAATACACTTCGTAAATGCTTTCTTTAAACTTACTTAACTCCTTTTTTTTTCCTTCGATCTCCATCAGAAATAGAGAAATTCTGCTAATTTAATAGTTGTGTTGTGAATGTCTTGTCAAATTTCAGTTTTTGTTAGTTTAAATGAGAACGTTGGGATAGTTTTTAACTTTTTGTCCCACCCCCTAAAAATACTTTTAAAAAGAAAAAAAGTTGGATATCAGAAACAGTTTTTTTTTTTTTGTTTTGTTTTTGTTTTTTAATTCTTGTTTATAAAATGATGTAAAAAAAAATGTTTTAAAGTCTGATAGGAAATGTAACATAAACTACAAATTAAAAATTATGATTTTTAGAAATTCCGTTTATTACTTTTTTTAGTTTCTAAAAGTTAATTAATTTTTTTTTTTTTTACCGCAGTTGGAGACGATTTGTTAGTACACCACTTTGTAAAATGGCCCACTTTATTATCACTACTAAACACTAACGGCGTTTTTTTTTTTTTTTTTTTTTTACTTTTTAATTCGAGATTTCTTTAAAATTCCTTATGAAATCGATAGAAGCCTTTTTTTATTTTCAGTAAAAAAATTATTTTATTTTTTATTGGTTGTCTTGATTTATTTTCTTTCTTTTTATTAACTAAATAAATATTTCATTGCACGCAAATTTGAAAATATTATCTTCTTGGCTTGCTGTCTTCATCTTTTTACAGATGAACAAATGTTTTTTTTTTTTTTTTTTTTTTTTTTTAACTTTTCAAACTTCCCTTGTTTTTTTTAAAATTATTTTCTCTTTTTTGTTGGGGGGTGGGTAACCTTGTCACTTTGCTAAGAAGTAATACAAAGTCAAAACAAACAATTTGTGCGAATTTGATTATTATTGTATTGTTATATTAGTTAGTTTCTGTGTATGATTTTTTTTCTTACGTTTTGTTTGCTGAGGTTTCTTTTTAGACTTTGATATTTTTCTTTCTTTTCAATGACTTGTAGACCTTGATTGAATAAAAATCAAGGCTCAAGAAGAGTTTAACTACAAATTACTTTTTTTTTTTTCTTTTCCACTCTTTTTTTTTAATTTAAATTTACCTATCTCATGTGTAATGTTTCTTTCCATGAATTTGAGCGATAAAAAAATTAAACAAAACCAAATATTACTTTTTTCTTTTTTTTGTGTGTGTGTAGGATCGCTTGTTATAATAACAAATGAAAATTTTGAAGTATTATTACTAAATACTACTAAAAGTAAAACCCAATTTATTACCACTTGAAATAAATGCTCATCTCGGTACTTCAACACTCTTTTTTGTTCTTTCTTTTTTCTGATTAAATAAACAAACGATACCTACAGACTTAAAAGTGCATTAAAAAATAAAAATGAAAAGCCTTTATCCATTTTAATTCCAAGCTAATCCCATTAAATTTAATTTGATATTTCCAATAAACAAAAATACTTTTATTTCAAACTGGATTTAAAAATTGATTGAAATGCTTTTTTTTTCTTTCTGATTATCGGTAAAGTAAAATGTATAAAAAATAAAATCGTCTATTGACAAATCTGTCAACACAACATAATTCTCTTTATTAAAAAAATCTTTCCAGAGTATCTATTTTTGAAACGTTATTTGAGAAAAAAAAATTAGCTGATTTGAAGTTAATTAATCTGAATTGAAACAAATATTACTTTTAGCTTAACTTTTAAAAAAAAAACTACAGAAAATAATTTTTTTTTAAAGTGGGTGTGTGCTTTTATAGGGTGTTGGCACATCTATCAACAACTTGGTGTTTGGGAAATTTAAGTAAGTGTGAGATATTGAAGTGACAAATACAACATAGATGCTTTTTTGTATAATTTTTTTGACAAGCCGGTAATCTTAAAAAGATGAAATAATTTAAAAGCATTCTAATATTTTATTAAATTTTAAGTACTTTGGTGCATTATAGTCTTTAATTATGAAAACACTTGTTGAGAAAATACTCAATAAATTTTAAATTTACTATAGTTACTGCTCTTATTTTCTGATAATTTATGGTATGGACGTTTCTATTTACCAAACTCAACATTAGTTAATTATATCCACATGAAATAAATTCAAAATTCTTTTTAAAATACTGGGTTTTATTTTTGTGAGCATTTCCATTACAGTTTTAATAACAAGTTGACTAATACAAATTAATACAGAATTGTAAAAGATTTAAATTATTTAAATTGAAATAAAAAGAAACCATTCTTGTAAAAATTCATTGAAAAAAAATTTTTTTTAAGACAATCATGTTCATGATTAATTTTATTCATAAAGCAATTAAAAACATTTCTAATTGATGTTTTAGTTTTACAAATATTTTCTAAAAAAAGAACTGAAAGTTTCATTAAAATTTGACAATTATCTGACTTTTGAAAAATTTCCAAATCTGTGTATTTTCATTGATTTAAAAAAAATGCTTAAATTTCCTATACAAAGTTCTGGTCCCATTTTGATGCTAGAAAAAATATTTCAAGAAAAAAAAATTGACATTAAACAATCTTTCATCTTAATAGAACAAAGGTTTTGAATAATTTGTTTTGTACATTTTTTACATGTTTGTTTTTTTTTATAAAGGTACCGATATTTAAATATCAATTATTATTATTACCAAGAGTTAAATAAATTTTCCATAAAGTTTCCTTTAATTTGCCATTGTTTGTGAATTATGTTTAGCATTTCAAATAGTGAACAGAAATAATTTTCATTTATTTTATTATTAAATTTTGCAAATGTTGAGAGTATACAGTTTATCTAAATTGATTCCCCTATGGAGACCAAAACAAGTTATGCTCATACCATGTGATTTGATAAAATGTAAAATAATAATAATAAAAAAAAAAGTAATGAAATTCATAATCTGGAATTTTTTTTTTCGTATGACTATTGAGTAGGCGCTCTAGATTACAAATTACAAAAAAATTTTTTTTTTTCTTTTTAAATTTAAAAAAAAATCATGTTATATAAGTATATTTGTTTTGGCTTTCATGGTGGGGATCACTTTACAATGAATTTACTTAGCAAACTGGACACCCCCATTAACTTTTATAAAATTTAATTAAAAAAACAAATTACATTTGTGATTTGCAATGCTTAATCTACCAGTCAGTTAAGTTCCATATGTGATACACACCTGGGTGATCATGTCTCTTTTGATTCATGACTAAGCTGAATATTTTCTCACAATAGGTTGTTGTTTCTTTCTGTGGTAGACTGTTTGCTAACCAAGAGCCTAATCTGTCCTGCTATTCAACCCATAGCTGGAGGGAGGAGATGGATTCATGCTTTCCCTCTCAAAAATGATTTCTAGCTGCTTATTGCCTAAAATTTGTATTACCATAAATTTCCGCATATAAGATGACCATTATATCCCCCCCTCCAAATTGGTGGTCACCTTATACTACAATTCTGAAAAAGAAACCTTAAATTCTGAATGATGTTTGTCAATATAACGTGCATGAAAAGAGTCACATTATCAAATAAACTGATAATAAAAGTAATAAAACCATTTCTAACTTGTATATCACTGGCATAGCTTCATGATAAACTACTCTTTCAAGGAAAGTACACCAGGCTGTTTGTAACAGTTTAGATATAGGAAAAGAAGAAGAATCAGTATTTGCAAGATATCATGTGATGAAACTTAAACAAAACAATGGTTTCCCTTTTAGGGGACATATGTAAGAAAAACATCATATAGAATCAGTTTTGTTATTTTAATTATTTTGAATTTCTAAGAATAAAGTAAGTAACATTTCCAATAATATCTTTGTATAATCATTAGTCATCTTATACTACAGGTATAGGATAAATTTGTGGAAATCTGTTATATATTTTTTTTTTTTTACCTTGTCTTATCTAAAGGTCGCCTTATACACAGAAATATTCGGTAATTAGCAAACCAACCTTGAAATGAGAACTCTCACAAATTCAACAACATTTATTTATTCTGCTTTAGAGTTGAAACCTCAGTGGTAAATATTTTTTTTTTTAACAAATGTAGTTGTAAAGTTTATAATTTTGTTGGATGTCTCGTCTCTCTAAAAGCTGTGACATCAGCACATCTTTTCTATTGAGTAATTGATTTAATTAAATGTGTTGAACAGTTAAATAGAATCGATGATATTCTTTTCAAATCACACTAGTTGATGTTGGTTTATTTTTTTATGTATTTGAAGAGTAACAAAGTGATGAATAAATTTTGAAATGTGCTAATATTGCCCTTCACACACCTGGCCTGGTTTTATCTGCTGTTAAGTTTCTATCAAATTTCTCCACCCACTCAGTCTATTTGGATGATTAATTTGAGATATTTTAGCTGTAAATTAGTATTATGTGTAGTTCACTCTATAATTAATTTAGATACTTTATTTTTGCATTATTTCAAACTATTGTTCCTATCTTGGTCGATATAGATGTTATAAACACAATGTTTTGCCTATGTATCCTCTGGTCATCATCAAGTGTCCATTGATTGGGTAATATGGGATATCTATTGATCATTGTGATATTTTGTCCATGTGATATCAGTTCCTTTTGAACAGGAGTAGAAGTTTATCACTTGTTTTCTGTTTAGGATTGGGTTTCCGGTTCCTTCCCTTAAAGTCTTCTCATTTTCTTTCACCCTAAGTAACCCCTTGCATCCTAGTGGCTTGGGGTGAAATGATTTCTTAAAAAAAAAAAAAAATGACCAATAGATAACAGTAACATGTATAACCAATTTGTATATCCACTATGCTACCATCTTGAACTAATTGCCAGATATCCCATATCAGCAAATCGATGGACCAGAGGGTAGTTGTAAATGTGGCTGTAATAACATCCATATCAATCAAGATGAGAACAATGGTTGAAATAATAAAAATATATTGACACTCATTTCAGAAATAAAATGCTAAATTATGCTGTGTGCCTGATATAGATTTCCTTGTTTTATGATTGCATGCAAGAATCATTTTTATTACATGGCCTATCAATATTACAATAACTATATATATATATATATATATATATATATATATATATATATATATATATAATATGTGTGTGTTAGTGTTCTGCCCATGAGAACTGGGTGTGGATCTCACCATAGTTGATTTGTCAATAATAGAGGGATAATTTTACATTTAAAATTTTCCCTAATTTTGTTTTAGGAAATTTGTTTTTTCCATTTTCACTATAAATTTTGATAGTATAAAATTCTGTTTTTGCTTCATTATAATACTTAGTGAGAAAGTGTAACAATATATTAATGTTGTTAAAACTAGACAATTGTTAAAATTCTTGGACAAAGTCTAAGTCATAAAATTTGTCTTTCTGAAATGACAAAATGCATCTCCATCACCATGTTTGATAGGCAAAAGAAAGGATAGAACAAAAAGACAAAATTTTGTTTTGAAAGGTAATAAAGCAACTAGGATAATAAAAGTCCAGGGTTCAAGGAGACAGATGATGATTGACATTGCATTTAAATTTTGAAGATTGTACTGTACTTGACTGGAAAGCAAGAAGCCAGACGACTTCCATATGCAAGAAGTGTGAGAGAAGAAACTATTAGCATAGAAATTAGTTACATCTATCTATTTCAACTATAAAATGATGAGGCCTAGGTAATCTAGTATAGTTCTTAAATTTGTGACGTCACTATACTAAAGAGGAAAACTCATAACAATTACTATGAAGATATTTATAGAAATTGAGCAGGAAAACTACATTGTGGCAGTGAAAAAGTGACTGAAGATGAGATGCCAGGTCAGGATTGATAGCATTTCAGATTCTTCTTTGGGTTTTGTCAAGTATCTTTATATATATAGCAGAAGCACCAGACTAGATGTGGTGGCAATATTCAATGCATTGGCCAATGGTAGACTTGTAAATGTGCAAGATAGATTCTGATGAGAAAATTGTCAAGCATGATATAGTGAACTTTCCTGGCAGCAGACTTTATATCACTTCATGTCAGTGGAAAACATTAGACCAAGAAGGTTGCTCTCCTGGAGGTTAGCATCAGCCATGCTGATGAACGACAAAATGTGTTCTTTATGATGATTAGTAAAGAGCAGTTTCATTTTGGAGGTGTTAAACTTTACAAGCTGTTTCTTGTCCCAATTAACAGATTGTAGATCATAGCTTCTGATATATACGAACAGGAAGACAGCTTGGTTATAGGTTCACTGTTGTCACCAGTGATAGCAAACATATATATGGAATACTTTGAGAAATGGCTTTAGGAATGTCACCACTAAAACTAACAGTATCTCTGAGATATGTAGATAACACCATCATACTCTGGCCACATCCAGAAACTATACAAATACTGTTGGACCATGTGAACTCAATAAGACCCTTGCTCCAGTTCAAAATGGAAGAGCTTCCTGGATGTACTAATAACTCATACAGAGAATGGGTTCAAAATGTCCATTTATCACAAGCCAACCCTCACAGGACAGTACCTCAACTTCAATTCCCACCATCCATACAGTGTCAAAAAAGGGATTGTTTGATGCCTGACATCACCATACAAAAATCATAAGTGATGACCCAGTCACATACCAACAAGGAATGATTAGCATCATGCGTATCCTTCAAAATAACAATTATCCTGCAAACATAATGTCAACATCTGCAGGTGAAAACAGAACTGTCAAGGAGGAAGATCAGAAAAGATTCAGAAGATCATACATTAGAACAATATCCAGAAGCAGCTCTGCTCCACAGAGAAATCTCTACCAAGTAAAGTCAACATGGGAGGAGAACATAACCAAGAACTGCATTTACTCCATTCCTTGCAGTTGTGGCAAAGAATACAAAGGTGAAACAAGCTATCCCCTAAGAGTAAGGCTGAAGGAAGATCAAAAAGTTGTAGTGAGGGATGATACAATGAAATTGGGCATGGCTGATCATGTGTTTGTGTGTGTGTGGAAAGGGGTAGTCATCAGGCCCTGTTGAATTAAAGATACCAGACAAGGAAGAACACTTGATAATTAGACGTCTGAAACAATCAGCACGTATGCTAGGTTATGAGGACCTCCTCAGTAGGCCTAGAATAGAAATGAATACACCATGGGAGCTGTTAATAAAGACACAGACAAATGACAGCAAGTCAGCTTTAAGGCCCTGGTTTCATCGCAGAGAATTATCTTATAGGACAATAGCCTAGTGGATTAAAGTGTTGGTTTGTGAATTTGGTAAGATAGTAATTGTAAGTTCAATCTTGTGCTTGAACTCTGTGGAAAGTGACATATTAAAAATAAGAATTAGACACGATATCTCTAGACAAGAGCAGTGGAATGAGAACAGTTTACCCTCCAAAGGGTTCTGTTCAGAATTCCCTGTAGGTTACCCAGATTGATATAAGCAGGAAGGTTGAAATATTGTGATAAGAACAACAAAGATAAGGACAATGGAGATATTATAAATAATAACTCCTATAAGGAAGAAACATATATTTCCACCTGTAAACTGTTCAGACTTACTTTATCCAAATGATGTGTTTTTTTTTTTTTTTTTTTTTTGTTTTTTTTTTAATGTCCGGTACCTTCATGATATAGGAGAATATGACTCTCCACAGACTCCTTTTTTATTATTATCTGTGAATTACCATGAATTCTTGGGAGAAATACTGGAGTGATTTCCCTTTGCTTTTTCCATGGTTTGGGATTCTTCTTTCTCTTAGACTAGTTACCATCCAAGGCTAGAGAGCCCAGTTGACCTTGCTATTTAATCCATAGCTGTAGGGAGAAGAATCTGACTCCTGCCTTTCTAAAGGGTATTATGGCAGAGAGGAATGTAACTGACTGGGCTAGAATTTGAACACAACTTGCCAATTCCATTTTCCACACTTATATCTGTTTAAAAAAACCTGTAAATCTGTGATTTGTTATCAAATTGCCAATGAGCTCGCCAAGATCCTGACACCTTTCCCCAACTATTGTTTTGTTGGAGTCTGGAGCTTTAGTCAGTTTGTCACCCAAATTGCTTGCTGGACAATTTGGGATTTAATTTCTTACTGCCCGTACACAAGAAAAGTGTTGTCATTTTAACACTTACAGTGAATTGTATTTGATTTTTTTCTTTTTACAAATGACTTACTTTTTTACTTTATTTATCAACATCATTAAGAATAGAATCAAGGCTGAACATTTTGGGATTCTTCTTGGGACAGCATTTACATCTTTCTTACATTCTGTGTTGTTCAAGGATTCAATCATTTTTGGCTGACCTCTTTTAAATGAAAGCTTTTTGGTGAGTACTTTGTGCCTCTAGTTTGTCATTTGCTTGGTAAATTTTTTTTTTTTTTAAGGTAATCACTTGCTTCTTGTTTTGTTCTTGTGAAACAAACTTCATCTTACAACAAAAGTATTAAAGTCTATGACCACAAATCAGTGCTTGCATTAACCGCATTTAGCTATGGATGCTTAACATAAAGAATGACAGTAGAATATATAATTAATAATCTCACCCTGGGATGTGTGGTTAGTATGCTGGTTATCAGAGCATAAAATGAAATTGGGGGAGCAGAGTTCAAATTTGGGCCTTGTATTTTGCATTCACTTTCGCATTAATGTCCTTGGGAGAGGCATGAATACATTTTTAGCTGTAGATTAGGCTCTTCAATCTTGAGTGGCAATCAGTCTAAGAGAAGGAAAATTGAATTCAAGATGGTGGCGAAGGTAATGAATGAAACCACTACACAATCTCTTGACAATTCGTTGATAATAATAAAAAAAAAAAAAAAAGACCAGTCTAGAGAGCCATGATTGCTGATGTTTCCTGATGAGATGTGCCATTAAAAAAATATCTCATCCTAAAATCCAGGTTCCATCTTGTATATTAGAAGTGTGAATAAGATATACATCTAGATAGCTTAAATTTATTTCCATATATGTGGAACTTTTTATGGAATATTTTACATTTAGACATTTTAAGGAACTTTTAATTTCTTAACTTTTTGTGTTAGTTTGGTGAATGTTCAACTGACTGTGCACTTTTGTTAAAATGGAAATTCTATCTGAAGATGATTCATTTATTATAAATAAGGTCATGCAATAAAAATAAAGAAGAAACTTGAAAGTCTGCTTTTGTTTTTGAGAATCAAGATGTAGGGTAAAGAAGAAGACTCCACTTCCATTCTTTCTTTCTTTCTTTCTTTCTTTTTATATAAATATGGTACAGTGCATTAGCTTATCTTTTTTTCTCTCTCTCCTTTTTTTTTTTTTTTTTCTTTTTTTCCCAAGCTTATGCAAGGATTTTAGAAGTGCCTGTGCTGACATTAAGTTCAGAAAAAAAAACAAAAAAAAAAAACTCTGGCTCCTGTTTGTTGGCCATTGTTCTTAGATGGTGCATTCTGGGACAAACTTTGAAAAGTACCACACATATATCTAATAAAGCAGGATTAAGTTGCAAAAAGGAAACATCTGGAATGCTAAATAATTTACCAGTCAGGTTTTATGTGACTTTGCTTTCTCGAAACTGACAACCACCCCTGAATTTAAAATTTTTTTTTTTTTTTGTTTTGTCCTTTTTAAGAAATTTTTTTTTCATATGGTATCTAGCCTTATTTCAATATGGGATTCAAGTTTTTTTTTACTTTTGAACTGTGAAGCCTTGAATGCATTTATTGATATTTTTAAAGTTTCTCATGTTTGAAGTTTTTTTTTTTTTTTTTGTTTAGTCAGCAACTCTTTGCCAAAAATAGTTAAAAATTTAAAGATAATGTATATAATAATGCTTGCCCTGGGAAGGCTTTCTATTTCGTAACAATTATGAGCTGCCTTGAAGATCAATTATTTTATCATTTTTCTAGCAAGACCAAATATTACAAGATCAATTTAAATATCCACTTGTGCGTTTTTGGATTGCTACAGTTATCTGATCTGTTGAGCTTTTCAGTTATTTGGAAAAACGGACAATTCTAGAGGTTGAGATTGTGTGTGGTTGGGAACATCTGTTGTTAAAGATAGAATTGATTTGTCATTGTAATCAAAATTTGCTTGTCTGAATTAAAATAAAAAAAAAAAAGCTGAACAGTTTTTATTCCTTATTCTGTCTGCTACAACTGATTTCTTTTATTTACAAATGTTTGAAATTTATTAAATCTGCACATTTTTGCATTTTGTCCAGAGATCAGCTAAAACATTTCTAAAAACGTTTTTTTTTTTTTGTCTCTTCCATCTCTTATGGATGACTTTTCCTCTTGACATCTCTTTTTACTCCCCCCCCCCAACTTTGTTGAATGCATTTTTATTCAAATACCGGAATTTAAATTTGGGCTTCTGCTACCTTATATTCTTTTCTTGTCCTTTTCGTATGAACTACCGAGACACCTGTAACTGAAAGTTATTAATTAATCATATATATATATATATATATATATATATATATATATATATATATATGATTACTTACCGTTGTTGTTGTGTTTTGTGCATGTTTTTTTTCTCTCAATGTAAATTTTTTTGGATGAAATGCTAAAATGACCCAAGGTTTGTCAGGAAAAAAAGCTTTCATTAGAATGATTTCAGATTATATAAGCTATGAATGATGAGAATTTGAAAAGTTTTATAACGCATATTAAATGAAAGATTGCTTTGGGATGCATTGGGATTTTAATTATATCAGCATGCATTGAAAAAATTCAGATGTGCTGTATTTTTGTTTAAGTGACTACAAAATCTAAGAACACTTTCAGCATCATATGCTACTTTGTTTTTAAGGTGTAAACTGACTCAATGCTAAAAGATATGACGTTTTATGGGGGAGGTAGTGTGTTTGATCAAACATGTCAAAGTGGTTTGCAAAGTCTTTTGCTGGAAATACTTGGATGATGTTCCAATTTTTGTATAGACTTGCTGAGGTTGACAGCAAAGAAATCAAAATATTTACTTGTGAGTAATGAATGTTATATGACATGAGAGATAGCCAACATATTCAAAATATCAAAAGCCAGCTTTGAAAAGCATTTGCATCAGCTTGGTTTATGTTGGTCATTTTGATATGTGGCTTCCACATAAATTGAGAAAGTGGTGGTGGGGGGGAAGTACTACTTGTGATTCACTCCTTACATGTTCTAATCTTGAAATGTAATGTGAGAGAGAGAGAGAGATTACTTATGCAACATGCAATGCAAGTAAAATCTAAAGACAGTAATGATGATGAATACAGGAGGCTGCAAAAGTAGGTATACAGTGCAAACAGGTGGGCTGGACGTTGAAGAGCCATTGATTAGGAGCATTTTTTTTTTTTTTTTGTTACTGTATACCTACTTTTGCATCCTCCTGTATATATCATGGTCCTCTAGACTAGTATTAGAGGACTAAATATTTTTTCTTTTTTAACTTATTACTCTTCCCAGTTAGATAAAAGAAAGATAGCAATGAAATGGTTGGAATTCTTTAAGAGAAAGTCTGTTAGCAGGATGATGCTAAATCACAAGTTTCTTTGGTGACCAGGCAAAAAGTGTTAAAAAGTTTGGCTAAGAAGTTTTTGTCCATCTGTTGTATTTAACATTTTATTCTGGTTTTTACAGAATTTTTTAAAAAGAATTCAATTCACAAGGCAGTTTTTTTTTTTTTTTTTTTTTTTTTTCCTAATTTTCTGCTATCTTTTAAGGAAGGCAGAAGATAATGGAAGAAAAATACCCCTCCCCACTCCTCACAAAGAGTTTTTCCTTAAAATTTAATGGAAAGATGTTCATGATTAGTAAAGTTGCTTTCTGAATACTTATGCTAAGTAAGTACAGGAAGTTTTTGGTTTGTCATATTTTTGTGAATTTGTTTACTGAAAATAAAATGAAATCTATTTTTGCATATTTAAACATTTGAAGCTTAAAAATTCATCAATTCTATAATGAAGGCTATTTTTCTGTGTACCTTGCTTATGCTTTGAAACTACAATATTTAGGCCCTTAAAACCACATAGATTCTGATTCAGCATCTTCCAAGGAAGGTTTTGATAATTTATTTTTTATTCTTTATAAGTGAACATGATCTGTAATAGAATTGGAAAACTTTGGCATACTTTTTTTTTTTTTTTTTTTTTTTTAAACAATGTTTTTAGTGTTTCTAATTTAAACCTGATGTTATTTGATTATTTTTGTAAATAAAGCAACAAAGTTAATGAATTATGGAATATTCAATTTTTTAAAAGGATGGTTTTAAAATAATTACTTTTTTATATATAAAAATACAAATATGTATACCTCCCTAAACTTTTAAACACAAAAGCAAGTTTCTTATATATATATATATATATATATATATATATATATATATATATATATATATATATATATAATGTGTGTGTGTTTCATTAAAAATGGACAAAGTACTACGATTAAGCCTTTTATTTAATTTTTCTTTTTTTTTTGTTCCAAAAAGAAAAAGCCAGCACTTAGTAATATTAACTACCAACGCAGCCACAATGTGCTAACTGTGTTCGGAAAATAAGACCTCTCTATAGCACTAAAAACATACGCATAACACACACACCCAATTAAACTGAAAAAATAAAATCATCCTTGATAATGGCTAAAAATATAGCTGAAAGCACTTGTAATCATAGAATATTTGGACAGTTTCTACACACTCTGTATCTAAAAAAGAAAACACTTGTTTGAACACAAAAGTTAAATAAAAAAAAATCTTAATTGAATTACTTTGTCCATTACTATTAATGAAACATGCATAAATGAAGGGTTGCTGACTATATATATATTCACCTATTTTTAAATGAAAAATTTAATTAACATGGAAAAAAGTTGGTATACTTGCTTACACTTGATTGCAATATTTCTGTAAAAAAACATAAGTGGTCATTAAATTAGAAAACAAAATTGAAATATTGCATTTTTAATATTGCTGCAGTAGTAATAGTAGTATTTTAGTGCTACAGTCTTAAAAAAATGTTAATTTTTTTTATAGAGATTTTTTTCAATATTTGATACATTATTTTAAAAAGATAAACAAAAGTACTTTATACAGAAAAATGTAAATTAATGAAATATTGTGACTGCTTCATTCTGTTAAAAAATTTATATAAAGTATAGAAAAAAGCTGAATTTTCAATAAAAAATAAAATTAACCAAGTTTCTATATATTTTTATATAAACCCTTTATTATTCAATTATATAAAAAAATGGGAAAAATTAAATTGAAAATGCAAAGATTAAAGGAATATTTATACATTACTGATGATATTTTTAATTCACCTTCAATTTAATTTTCTTTTTAAATTGACTTGTTTTCTATTAAACTGTTTTTAAATGAAAGTGTGGAAGATGATTACTTAATGGTAATGCAATAATTAATAACAAGTAAATATTTCATTTGTCATCTTCTGTCTGTTTGTGGGTCAGCCTCCTGGCAGGATGTTTTCCCAATCACTACAATGTTCACCTCTTTAAGTCTAGGGTTAACCATCACCTTTATTTCATAATATCATGAACTGCACTTTTTGTCTCATGATATACTTGTACAGGACAATTCTGTAACCTTCTAACTTGAGTGGCTCTTGGACCTTGTATTGGGTGAAAAATAGTATTAAAAAATATGTAAATAGTGATGAAAAATTGAAATGGATATTGTTCATCATGAATTTGTGCATTACTGGTGTTATTTTGATTTAATGTGTGGTCAATGCCAGGGAGCCTTGCTAGTTGTTAATATTGGCCTTTTAATTCAATTTTTCAAAATAAAACCTTTCATTTTTAATTATCCTATAAAATTTATAAAGTAAAATCCTGACAATATGTAACAAGAAAATTAAGAACTGAATTGAATCTGTATGAGCAGCAGATGTGAATCATTATATATAATGGCTGTCTACTAGGGAGATATTTGCTCAGGCACATTTGTGTTTGTTCAACACCCACAAAGCCCACCTGTGATTTATACTGCAAATATACTGAGCAGACCTTAGTTACAGTTTCTGGAAGAGAGTGCAGTATCTGGTGTGATCAACAGTCTGAACAAGGACAGCATGCTCAAACCCTCAGTTACGATGACTTGTGCTTTAGTGCTAGCACAAACATTGATGGCTCACAAATAGTTGTCTACCCATTATTAGTCGCAAGGCTTGGGCTAACCTGTGGTATGATTTCAGACATTTCCAATGGTGCCATATGCTGAGATTGCCTCCCTGGGCCAATAATATCAAGAAGTCACCTTCCTAACAAATTGACTATGGTGAGATTTGAACCTGGCTCACATACTTGGAAAGTGAACATTCTAATTATTTGACCATGTGCCCATACAGATGGCCATATTTCATTACAGATAGTCTAACAGTTATTGGTATTGGTTCAAATTCCCGTCAATTCAGTTTAATTCACTCTGCACTGATGAAAAGGCATGACTCCATTTTCCTCCAGCTATGGATTAAATTGTAGGGCAGACTAGGTTCTCTTACTTTGGGTGTCATCCAGTCCAAGAGAAGGAAAACTTAATTGAAAACAGCCTGAAGTGAGGCTCTGTCTTGCTGTAAGCAAGCCTATTGTTGCAGTACATATGGTACCCTATGATCCTAATAGGTTATGGGACTCCTGATGCCAAGTGGCTTTTATGATGAATATACTATGTAAATTTCTATATCTAGCTTTATTGCAAATAATAATTTGTTTTGGTGCTATCAGATTTCATTATACAAACAAAGTCTAACATCAATATTTTTTTAATTTTTTTTTCATAAATAGATTCAAAAGATACAGATCATAGAAACATTAGATTAACACAATATCCTATATAAGTAATTTTATTATTTTAAATGCTAATATGATCCCCTTGATACTCATCAACCTTTCAACATTGATTATATATTTTATCTCTTTCTTTTTCCCACTGTTTCAACTTAGCATTACTTTTTATCACATTGCTTGAAGATTGCTTTTCATACATCTCTTTTAATGATAGTCCATAAGTTTTCTTCTATTGGATTAATATCTAGAGAGGCTGGGACCATTCTATTAATTTGGTGTCTGTAAACTTCTTTTGTTTTGGCAAGGTGGCCAATAGTCAGCTTTGCAATATATGAAGGAACTTTTCTTTGCCCAAGAACTGTGAAAATAATTATCTGAATTTACCTGATACCGTCCTCAATTTTGAAAGGGACCTATTATTTTATTGCCTATATTACGATCCAAAAATATTTATCTCCTTTCTGTTGTTGTTTTAAGTTGTTTGTTGTCTATTGCCATAAGAGGCCTAACCTTTAATCAGCCAGTGTAGCTCTATATTCATCAGTAAAATTTACTGTTGAGAAATCATGTACTTTGCCCAACTTACAGGTTTCTTTTTTGTTATGTTTACATAAAGGTTTGGTCACTTTTATATCTTAATCTGCATTCTTAATATTCTTTATTTTTTTCTTTTTATCTTCATTTGCAACACCAGCTTCTTTAAATATTTTCTTGCTGGCCAATCACTTTTTCTCATTTATTATCCTTTCAATTTTGCTCTAATCTTTTTTGCATTTTGGTAACATTTGTAAAGCCATTTTTATTTATTTATTCTTGTCAATGTTTTCATATTTTTTTCATTATGATCTCTGTTCTGCATTTTTGTAATTTCCAACACTGTCTCCATTACTCAAAAACTTTACAATATCTTATTTCTATTTTTGAGAGTAATGTTTTTCTTATAACCAATGAAAATATCTGTATTTTCTATGTGCCATGTCCCTTCAGGATGTTGGCAGTCGTGGCTCTTTGAACTTGTCTTTTTTTTCTATCTCTCCTAAACCCTGTTCCGTCATCCATTTTACTCAAGTTCACTAGCTAGGTTATATGTTGTTTTCCTCTATCTCTCTTTCCTTCAATCTCTCCTGTGTGTATCAAATTTTAGTTGTTCTGTTTTTAATTTCACTATCATGTATATTTATTTATAAGATAAATAATCATTAAGTTGCATAATAAAATCTCATTTCTCCAATTTAAATTATTGTAAATATTTCTAGAGATCTGATGCAAGTTGACATGGTATATTTAACACCTAAAATATATCCTGAAAATTTTCTTGAAATCCCTTTTAATACTTACTTTATTGTGTAAACATTGACTTGCATAATCTGACATTGTGTAAAGATGAGATTTCAAGTTTATTTGAAAAGCTCATTTACTTCTCTTGTTGTATAATGGTTTTTATCTTCACATTCATTTTAGATTTATGGAATAAAGCCAAAAACTGACTGGAGCTTAAATAGCTCTTCTGTTTATTTATTCTTGTTCCTCCTTCATATTTTAAGAGGCATTTGCTAAAAATGTTGCAGCCAAATTAAATTATTAATCATTGTTGTGAGAGGGTAAGAGGAAAAAAAAAATATTGATTCCATTTTCAAAATGGGCTAATACCCAATTTTAAGAACATGTATTTTAATTTTTGAGGCATTGAATAAACCTAAAAACTGTTAGAATAATGGAGTAATAATGAAGCTTTATCCCCACTTCTCTGGTATTATTGACATACACAGGGAAATGCTGAAAAGAACTTGGCTCAAGCATATTATATATATATATATATATATATATATATATATATATATATAGCACGATGGGTAAATTGTTGCCATTTTACAGTTTTAATTTTGTTTTTGATTTTGTTGATTGCACAGTATATAGGGACAATTGGAAACCATCTGTAAGAAAAAAGAGTACCATGGCGCAATTCACTCTACTAGAAATTTAGAAACAGAATGATATTCTGCTTGGCATTTGCACCAGAAGCTCCTATATGAATGTTTCAGAGTGTTTGGATGTCAATCTGAGGTTAGTGCAGAGAATTCAAAAAGAGTTGGATGAGTCTAATGGTGATTACGAAGGTATGACTGCTCTGATTGCACCTGATAAGAAAAGAACTCCCAAATTTGTTGGTGAGGACCTCAGACTCTACATGGAAGCCTAAATCAAGTGCCTTGTAGGGTAGTGCTGCCCTGGATCAAGAGGGTGTCTGCTGGAAGACCCTATGTCTGGCAACAGGAGCCTGCACCATACCACCCAAGCAGGAGAAATCGGTTATGGCTGTCAGGCAATTTCTGCGACCACATCACCCCTTACATCTGGCCACCTAACTCCCCAGATTGTAACCCCCTTGATTATTATGCATCAGGCATAGTTGAGTGAGAGACCAACAAAATTCTGTGTAACACCAAACATAAACTGAAGGCAAGGATTATGACATCATTCACCAACATAAACAAGGAGACTGTCCAGAAGAGTTACAGGAGATTCCGAAGTTATCTAGAGGCCATAATTGATGCCAATGACTTTTTTCTTTTTTTTTTCTTTTTTTTTTTGTTAAATAAAGGACAGTACAAAATTTCTGGAAACTTACCATTAAAGATACACCTGAAAAAGGTTAAACCATTATGACTATTATAACAACCAAGATGAAGAAAAAATCAAATTAAATTGGTGTGTAATTGAAAATTGGGACTGTATTACTTTTTTTATTTTTAAGATAGTACATTTTTGTAAAATCATTCTGTAGAAAAGAAAAATTAAATTGTAATAAATTTTGTGAAGAAGCAGTAATTGTTTCTGCTGTTAAACCACTACTAAGATTTTTTTTTTTTTTTTTTTTTTTTAAGAAAAAGCCTACGTTAACTTGTTTTGTATTAAGAGATTAAATTCTGCTAGCAAATTATCCTCTGCACTTCATTCCATAGTTTAATTGCTATTAGTTTTATTTCTTGTCAACTGCCCTGCACTTGTTGTTTTGACCACTGAAATAAGTAACCATTTTGATTATTAGAGTAAATATTCATGTTTTTTAATCTCTAATGGCAACTGTTTGTTGTGTCTAAGATTAATTTGCTTTTGGGAAGTTGTGTGTGTTTGTATGGTGGGAGATCTTTTCAGTAAGGAACTTGATACTGCCACCAGCTGGTATCTTAGTTTTCTATTGACTTCTTGTTAGTATTAAGCAGATTTTGCCCTTTTCTGTTTTTATAGGGATCACAAACAAGTCTTGTTATCTGAGATAGTTTCAAAGGTCATATTCATGGATTCCCCTCCTCCCAAAGATTAAAATGCAGGAATAAATTTTTTGGCTTTGCTTTTTGCTGTATCAAATTGAAAGCTTTAATATCACTAGTTGTCACTGAAACTCTTGGATGGTGGAAAATGAAGGTCTTTATAAAGAAAGGCCCAAAAGCTCTCTGCAGTAGCTAGCCTAAAGTCTGCCAGAAAGGTGGCTTCTTGGTTAGTTTATAATAAAGATACAATTATAGAAGTGATTTTATTTTTAAATCATCTATTTTGTGTTAATACCTTTTGAAGTGTATGTGTGATAAGTGTTTTAAACTGCTTTAGGTTTATGCTTTAACTGTATGTAGCAAAAGATTTAAGACATGAAAATTCACTTAAAGATTTTTGTTAGTCAAGGTCAAAAGTGTTGATTAAGAATATCATCATGATAATAGATAAAAAGTGAGAACTCATTTGTTTTATCAGCATCAAAGTAATTCTGATATTTAGAATAAGGGATGAGATGAATGTGTCTGAGGATAAAGCAATTGAATCCAAAGAAAACTTTACATGTTAAAATCTAAAATTTTAGATGTGGGGGGAGGGGGAACTTGTCTGCAAATATTGAGTTTAAAAGCTCTGCGTGTTACAAAAAACAAAAAAACTTGTCATCTAACCAAAAATCTTTATTTTGCATAATTATTACAGTCACTTGTGATCATAAAGAAGGAAAATAGCTTTGATACATTGAAAAATTAGTTTTTTCTTTACTTTTAATTTTCTATTACTTTGAAAGAATAACCAATCTTTTATTTAATCTAATTTATTGTGCTTTTGTGTGATCTGTATTATCAAAAATTCACAAATTAGGAAAGATTAATCAACTTTTAGAACATACACACACTTAAATTCATTTCAGGCCAGTATTCACTAGCATTATATGGTGTCCAGTTTGACACAAATTTGTCATTATGTTGGTTTGATAATCATTTCCACCAGTTCAGACCTTTATAGCTAGGAGTGACCATGCCATGTATGCAGGGTTGAATCCCTCTCATACTGTCAAGAAGAAAGTTTCAGACAGTTTTTTCTCTCTCTCTCTCTCACTACAATTTTAGCCTCTTCAAGTCTAGGGTCAACCATTATCTATCTTACATGTCCTCATAATCTGCACTTCTTCCAACCTCTTTGAGTAGCTTTGTATTGGGGAAATATTTAGTGTAAAAGAAAATAAAGGTAGCTCAATATTTTTAAAAGAAATGAGCAAGCCAAGGTAAAACAATATCCCTTGGTATTCTGAGAAATCTTTGGAAATCTAAGTTAATCATTAAATGTTTTGCCTAGAAACAAAAATTGTTATCTTGATGTTCCCTTCCTCTTAAAGAAGAAACAAAAAAAATACCTTGTTGAACCTGCACTATGTTGTCAGTTTTATTTTGACTTTCCCATTGAGATATCATAATTGATTTTTAACTCTCATGCTTCCAATTAATAATTAAGGAGACTGGGGGGGGGTCCGATTAATTTATTTGTGATTATTAACTGCTAATTGTAGTAACCATGTTAGCCACTTGCTTATCTTCCTGGATGTTCACTTCCGCCCCCACTTCCCTATGAAAAATCGTGCGTTGAAGTGTCCATTTATAGCCTTTACTGCCTACAAATATTTGTTGGGGGGGGGGGAAGAATGTCGTTTCATTGTCTACAATTTTCCCTGAAAGAATGGAAATGGTCTTGTCCACCAGTCTTTACCTTAAGGAAGAAAATGCTATATATAAGTAATTTGTAGATTTTATTAATAATCCAACCTTATTCCTTGTTATGTGTGAATACACATCTTTGAATAGCACCCCCCCATAATTGACGTCAGTTGGCCTGGGAATTCATAAATCTTTAAAGGCAAAATTTCTTTAAGGCACTAAAATATCCACACTGATAGATGTCAATTACACTGCTGCTGCTGTTGTTAAAAAAAAAAGCGAGGATGTCTACTCATAAGTATATCTACTAAATGTAATATTTATAGTGAGATATATATATATATATATATATGTGTGTGTGCGTGCGTGTCTTGAGCTTTTAATATCTGCTATTGATCATCTCTCACAAAACAGTAAATTAGTTTATCAAGTCCTTGAGGCTTGACGAGATTCTGACAGCACTTGTTTAATAATGATGGACCAAAAGAAAACGTTTGCATGAAAAGCTAGTCAAATTATTGCTTGCTTTATGTAGGAAGTATCTTGTGTTGGGTGTGTCTTGAGAAATATGAAAGATGCCCTGCTTTGTAAATAAGACTGCTGTGGGTGCTACTGCATTGATCTGTGTATAAAAGATTGAAAAATCATCATGTCAAGGCTTTTCTAATTTGAAGTCAATTACTGTATACATTTTCACATGTATGGTAAACAAGTGTGTGTGTATATATATCTCATAGAGAAACAATTTATGCAAAGAATTAAATAGCAATGTTAATGTGATTAATGGTGAAATCACTTTGCTAACAGAACTTAATGAGACATTAACTTCCTATCAATTCCTTGAATAATAAGATCCTTATATTCAAGTTGTTGTCAGATGGAAGACATATGCCAAGTACTTTTGACAATTTCAAATTGTCATCTTCAGGGCACAATTTTCACTGTATTGATTTGAACAAGAACTCTAGCGTTGCAACATTGCACACTCCAAAACGTATATTCAACTGTCAATAAATAGCATAATTTAAAAAAATACGTCTTTCGGTCTACACACCGATGGCTTTGTATTTGCCTATATATAAGAAAATTGTGCCCTGAAGATGACGATTTGAAATTGTCAAAAGTGCTTGGCATGTGTCTTTGACAGCAACTCGAATATAAGGATCTTATTATTCAAGGAATTGATAGTAAGTGAATGTCTCATAAAGTTCTGTTAGCGAAGTGATTTCGCAATTAATCACATTAACATTGCTATTTAATTCTTTGTATAAATTGTTTCTTTATGATATAAAATATAAGCTGCATATTTAATTATATATATATATATATATATATATATATATATATATATATATATATATATATATATTGTGTGATTGTTCATAGTGCAAGGACAGCTCTCAACCAGGTTGTGGTAGATGAAATGTTTCCCTCTTCCACCAATCTGTAGGAGCTGGTATGTGATTTGGGATATATATCTCAAGTTATACTGAAGACACCTGTTCCTGTTTGATCACCAGATTTAAGCAGCACCAAGCCTGGTTAGTACTTAGAAGGGTTGACTGCTTGAGCACTATAAGCAATGCAGAGGTCTTATCATATTATTCAGGCATTTACGACACTGATAGAAGAAATCTGATGGAAAGATACTATGTGCTATTACCTTCTGAATGTTGATCATGACTCTCCACAATTTGCTGTCCTTTGTAGCTTTTTGTAAACTTGTCTTCTTATTATCACTTCTGCCATCCATTTACACAAACTTTTTAGGTAGGTTATTCGTTGTTTTTCTCTTTCCCTTTTACCTTCACTCTGTTCTGTGAGTATCAAATTTCCCAAGCCCACTTTCCTCATTATGTGTCCTAGAAATTTCAGCTACCTATTTCTGATGTTAAGTATAAATGTATTTTTGGTTTCCATTTTCTCAAAAACTTTGTCACCGTTCACATGATCAGTCTGTGGTATTCTCAGCATTCTTCTGTAGAACTACATTTCTATTGCTTCAAGTCTCTTTATGTATGAGGTAATTGTCCAGCATATTCTAATCATATGCAGCACAAGTATTCTCCTATTATCTTAACTGGTTCTTGTCATTGCATCAAGGCTATCTGATCCTGAAAGTTTGTGTAAGCTATAAATCTGTGTGGATACCATTAATTTTCCAGAGGTTGGTTGGGAAGGGGAACATCTCATCTGCCGCAACCTGGTTCATTGCTGTTCTTGTGCAATGAATCAATGACCACACACACACACACACACACACACACACACATATACATACATACATACACATATATATATATATATATATATATATATATGTATATATATATATATGTATATATATGTATATATAAAGAAAAGTGATACCTAAAGTTTAAAATGCATTTTAAAAATTGAAAATCTTCCATGAAAATCTTATTTTAGTTTTACTTTCAAGCTAATAGATTAAATTTAATATTTCCAATAAACAAAATACTTAATTTAAATTGATTGGAATGCGATTTCTTTTTACTTTGAGTTTAAAATATTGCCAAAAAGCATTTTTAAAATGGAGGTGGGTGTTTTTATGAGTTTTCAACAGCCCTATATTGACTGCCTTTGTTTGTGAAATTTAACTAATTTTTCCTACGGGCAGCATATCCCAAAAAATTGCTTGATTAATATAATGTGAGTGTCTTTTTTATATAATTTTTTTAACTACCCAATAATCTTAAAAATGTAGAAAATATTCTAAGTGTTCAAATGTTTTATTGTATTTCAGATACTTTGGCTTTAAATTTAGTATAATTAATGCTCTTATTTTTCATAATGTCATATATATGGATGTCCATATTTACAAAAATTGTCATGTTTATACATATACAAAAAATATTCAAAATTCTTCTAAAAATACTGGTGGTGGGGGACATCTCTGAATTGCAGTAAGCTTTTCCATTGAGGATTAGTAAATATAATTTTTACTTAACAATATTACCAAATCAGTATAAATTAATACAGAATTTTAAAAGGGTTAAAACTTTATAAATTATTCAAATAAATATTTTAAAAAACAAAAAATGAATACAATTCTAGTAAAAATTCATTATTCATGGAAAAAATGTTTTTTTCCTTAAAACAATAGTCTCCAGAATATATCTTATTCATAAAAGCAATTAAAAACTTTTCTAATTAAATAATGTCATATTTTTTACGATTAAGAGCAGATTTTCTGTAACTGGGGGTCCTGTTTGACTTTGCTTTTAACTAATATAAATATCAAGCACTACAAAAATGAATTTCTCAATTTCATAAAATTAAGTGGGTTGGGGGGTAACATATGTACAAAAGAAAAAAAAAAATACCATGAAAGATTTCTAAAATAATTTCATTCATTTGTGAAGAAGTTTTGAAAGTTTCATTAAAATCTGACAACTATATTGAACACTTTTCACTTTTACCCCATGAATATAGCATAACTTAAAACTATTATATCATACTCTTTTTTTTATAGAAGTGTGTAGATTGCTGGTGAACTGGAAGTTATCTGTGACTATAAGTTGCCAAGTAGTTGCAGTGCGTGATTTTTAAAAAAAAAAAAGAAAATGAGAGAGAAAATTGTAGTTGACAGATGGCACAAGTCGATACCCAATCAGTATCATCAGGGTCACTGCAGAGAGTGGGTATGATGTTGATAGACCTGAAACCCCGAATGAACCTCTACTAAAAACATCACTGATTTATGCCAAAATATCAAACAGATGTATTTTATGAAATATATATTATTATTTTCTTCTTTGCCTCAAACAAGGCGATAATGCCATTAAGACACAAGGGGCCACCAGAAGAGGATGAAGGAAAATGATTTTAGGAGAAAGAACCGGAATTGTTGGGATTGGGTTTCCAGTTCTTTGTCCTAAAATCATTTTCCTTTACCCCTCCCCTAAGCTGTTTGGAATCTTCCTTTTATCTGTTTACATGAAGCATATTCTTGTATCTTAACCCAGATATTAACAATCCCAATATACATTGGTGTGTGTTTTCATTGGTCTTGGGTTCATTGACAGTTGTTTGTTCTTTTTTAATTTTCCGTATCATCCCATCTAGCCATTGCTGATTATTCAACAGCACCTATAACTGCATATGATGGAAATTTCTGCTGCAGATTGTGGGTTAATACACATCCCTAAGGGACTAGGAAAGTTGAAATTGATGGGAGTTTTTCCCATCTAAATCTATGAATGAATTTTGTGCCTGCATATCTCCTTAACTTTTATAGTATTCTGATATTTATTTTTTTTTTCCAATCTATCTTGAATGTTTGTCTTAATCAACCCAATTGTAATGATTATTCTCCCAGCAGATGTTACAGTCAAAATCCGTCAAACGTACAGCATTTATCAGGCCAGACTGACAAGTGTTCAGCACAGTCTGCTTGGAGAACTTGTGTAGATTTATTTTCCACCCACTACCATCTACTTGTCACCCCCCCAGACACGCACACCACCTCCAGTGACCCTTTTTTTTTTTTTTTTTAATGTCTGTCATTTTCTGGAAATAATTCTTATTCAGCTGATGAATCTTAAATCCCCTCCCCTTTGGTTAAATTTCTCTGCTTGGTTCTTATTTTATCCAACTTGGATTCTTCACTTGATCACTGTTGCATTATATTTCAAAATGGTTCTAGAGATAATTAAAATGTAGTAAATGTTTTGCATTAATTTATCTTATTACATATGTATATTTATAATTTATAGTATTATATACATATGTTTTTAACTTTTCAGTTGAAAAAATAGTTATTAAAAGAATTTATAGATATTTGCAATAGAAAATAATTGAGAATATTTAAGTTTCTGATTTTGTAAATGCTATTTTGAGTATTTTTCAGGATTCACACTTGTCCTTATTCCATATTGTTTGTCTTTCATTTTGTGATTTTTTTCTCACTTGAAGATACACTGAATATGCCTAACTTGAAATCAAAAGCCAAAGAATAAGTATAATTTTTCATAAATAGAATCTTTACAAAAGATTCTATTATGAAAAATTATAGAATCTCTATAGAATTTTGTAAATATGAGTTTGATATTTTTCTATGTGCTGTGTTCCATCAAGGCATGAGCAATCATGACTCTCCACAACTTTCTATCCCTTGTAGTTCTTAGCAATGTTTGCATTTTTACTATCCCTCCCATTCCCTGTTCTGTCATCCACATACTAAGCTTGTTAGGTAGGTTACTTACTGTTTCCTTTTTGTCCTTACTTTCTACTTCAATATACTATGTACCTTCATGGTGTAGGTGATCATGGCTCTCCACAACTTCCTATACTTTATATCTCTTAGTAAGTTTTGTCTTTTCACCATTTCTGCCATCCATTTACACAAGCTTGTTAGGTAGGTTACTTGCTGTTTCCCTCTGTCTCTCTTGCCTTCAGTATGTCCTGTGTTGATTGTGTTTCAGCATGAAATGAACTGTCACTGCTGGTTATTGACCTCAATGTCCACTTTTATATTTACATACGCTGTGTCTCTGATTTACACCTTAAATATACTGTACCTTAAAATTCTATTTTTATCATATATATATATATATATATATAGGAATACTGTTACTATGGAGACTCAGATTTATGTCTGATATAAAAAAAAAACTGTATATACACAGATGATGGGATAATTCTCCTTTGTAAACTGAGACTAAGACAGGCGGACCTGATGAGTAAGGACCTAACCAAATTCTTTAAGGACCATAAACTAAACATTACCACCAATACTAACGCTGAAGTGATCAATTTCCTAGACAGTACATTTGACCTGAGTAAGGACTTGTATAAACCATACATTAATGATTCATACAACCACAAGTACGTCGACAGAAAATCTATACACCATAAAAGGATCCTTGACAATTATACAAATCATTACAATTTAGATTATTGACCAACTCCAGTAACAAAAAAAATATTTGACAATAATAAAGCTAGATATAATAAGGCACTATGACACTGCAACCATAAAGTGAAATTAGAGAATGTAAAAAGAAAAAAACACTAAAGATAAAAATATGCTAAAACAACACAAATGTAACATAATATGGTTTAACCTGCCTTACAATACTAATGTCAAAACTAACATAGGTAAAATTTTCCTAAATTTAATTCTCAAGCACTTTAGTCATTCTCCAACACTAAAAAAGATTTTCAACAAAAATATTAAGGTAAGCAATAGCTGTACAAAAAAAAAAAAACATTGATAATTATATATCCCAACATCTTAGCCTTGTATTATATTAAATCCAGAATCTTTTTATGCCAAAGTCTGTTAAACTGAGGTTTGACTGTTTCTATTTTCACAAATCTTACTGTTGCTGATTACCAAAGAACAAGGAAAGGTTTTTAATAAATCATCAATTGATGGTCAACATGCTCTTATATGGCAGGTACTTTTAAGATGTACTAGCTATTTTATTTACTTATTTTTTTTTTTATGTTTGTAATGACTCAATATTTTTACCACTTGAAAAACTTTGGTATATTTCTATCTTTTAGATTTGTAACAGTCAATCTATTAACTGGATAACTTCCATTTAATTAATGCATTCACTCGTAAATATCATTAAAATTAATACTGACTACAGAATCATTAAAAATAAGTCTGCTATTGCTGAAAACGGTAATCAAAATTGTAAGTGTCTTCATGGCTTCAAATAGTCATCCAGTCAATATTCTAATAAGGAGGTGGCATAATGGATAGCGGCTTGGATTGAGGAATCTGAGAGCTGAATTTGAATTCCAGTTGAATCCATTACATTCACTTATGTGCTAA
This sequence comes from Acanthosepion pharaonis, assembly GCA_903632075.3. NCBI lineage: Eukaryota > Metazoa > Mollusca > Cephalopoda > Sepiida > Sepiidae > Acanthosepion > Acanthosepion pharaonis. The sequence goes on from CAHIKZ030005534.1 coordinate 845,451, forward strand.
TACCCTTGGGAAATGTATTAATCCTCTTTTTGTCCCCCCAGCTATGGATAAATAGCAGGACAGACTGGATTCTGTAGCCTTGGATGGCAACTGGTCTATTGCAGAAAGAAATGGCAACCTACTGCGGGGAAAAAATATGCCTCGTCAGTCATGTATCAAGATACATAATTGCCTAAGCATGTATCACACATGGAACATAACTGACTCTTGTGAGGCAATGAAGGTAAAAAAATTGAAGCAAAAAAATTGAGAGTGATTGGTATTATAGAAACTACATTAAAAATAAAGCCTCTGGCATGAACTTAATGTGTAAATAAAAAAGTAACTTTAATAATCAAAATGGCCTTGTACCTTTTACTTGTGTAAGTATATGTATTAATCTGATGTTTGTAAAAATAATACATTTTTTTTTTTTTTTTTTTTTTTTAATATAAAATAATTACCAAAGGTTAAATGTATCAAATTTCTTGATTTCTAAAGTGATAAATGTTTTAATTGGGTTAACCATCATCTTTACTGCCAAATATGGGTCAATCATGTTTCTGTGGCCATTATTCTCGGTGCTTTCAATCTAAGTTCAAATGCACAGCCAATGTCCAGCTGTTAGCATTTTACAGAAAATGCCAATGTGTTAATCTAAAAAAAGACTAAATTAAAAATGCTTGTCTCCAACCAATCTAAGTGAATTCAACCAGTAAGATGCAGTAAAGACTGACACGTCAGCTTTTGGGGATCTGATAGACTTGTTAACCCACCTGCTATTTAAATATTTTCTATTTTTTTCTCTTGTTTTTTTTTATTGCCAACTATTGTCGATTTCTGTAAATAGTAATTGATAGCATGAAATATTTTCTTCATTTATTTATTTATTTTTTTTTTCACAAGGACTTTTGGTTACTCAAAGCCAAACAAAATGCCTTCAGATAGATAACTTACTTTATAGCTATTCAATGGGTTGCTCTCAATTCCAAGTAAGAAAGTTAATAAAATAAATTATTTACATAGTATATTTTTACCAAACTAAAGTTAGTATTACAATTAATAATAATATATTATTTCACAATAAACTACATCTGGCATCAAGGCCTCTGATTGGGAGAGTGGAAGTTTTGAGAAGCATGGAACCACCTCTTAATTGTTGTTCCCAGATCCACCCTGACCTGGGGGTGTTAGCATCCTTTTAGGGTCCCAGCTATGGACTTTTATTAACAGCTCGTCAATTTTATTCTGTCAAGTGATGGGCATGGAGTTACCAAACCGACCTGAAGTTATCTGTAGCACTTGGACTAATGCAGGATGTGTATAGAGATGAGATGACGATGTGCTTTTGGGATTTTGGGTGGTACAAGAACTTTAAAGAGGGATGCAAGGACATGGAAGACGAATCCAGGAGTGGATGGCCTTAAAAGTGCATGAGGCAGGTGTGATGCATAGAGATAATTGGCTGATTGTTTAACTGATCACAAGTGAGCTGGGCTTGAACTGCAACAGCATCTAGAAGATTATTACCAAAGATTTGGGCATGTAGAAGATTTGCATAAAGATGGTACCGAAGCATCTGAACAATGACCAGGCAGAGTGGTGCATGCAGATGTGTCGGACATCCTCAAGTGTCTTGAAACTTGAGCCAGACTGACTATGGAGGCATCACCAGTGATGAATTGTGGACCTTTGTGTCTGACCCAGAGACCAAGCATCAAGGCATTCAGTGGAAGAGTCTAGAGTCACTGAGTCGAAATTAAAAATCAAACTCATGTTGACTGTGTTCTATGTGAGAAGCATTGTCCACATACGAGGCTAGACCATCAACCTGCATGTCTACAAAGAGATCTTGTGGCATTTGCTTTGTTCAGTGAGTGAGAAGAGGTGAGAGATATGGCAGATTGGCTTATGACTGCTTAACCATGACAATGCACTAGTCACAATGCACTGAGCATCTGGCATTTTCTTGCTGAGAACATCATCATCGCACTGGAGCAACCTCCCTACTCATCCAACCTGTCTCCATATGATTTTTTTCCCTTCTTCCCAAGGTTAAGGGGGTGCATCAAGGGTACCCCTTTTCTTGATGTGGAAGCAATTTGGAGGTCTGTGATGATAGAGCTATGGAGAATCCTGGGAGATTCCTTCCAGGAATGCATGGAAACATGTCGGGGAAGGATGGGAAAATGTATTAGACTCAATGGGGATAACTTCAGAGAGGAAAACCTGTAGTTTGAACTTGGCATAATTTTTTTTTTGACTTCAGTCCTGTTTCTTTTCTGACACACCTTGTAGTTTAGCAGACCATTATAGAATTTTCGTCTTATTTTTAGTAATTTATTTTAATTACAACATAATATTATACCAATGATACAAATAATAATGAAGATTAATAAAAATTTTGAATTTAATCTTCAATAAAATGTTGTTATTCTCAGCATGTTTCCCAAGTAAAAACTTAAAATATGTATTTAAAATGATTTATAGGGAAAATCTCACCATAACATGAAAGTAATATTCATAGCATGAATGTTGATTGCTTAGTCAAGAATTCAAACAGTTTAATATTTAACTAATGCCTTGGAATCCTTAATCAGGTATGACCTGCTGTTTGCTATTTATGAACTTGTATCAAATATAATTGTTATGACTAAATGACTGTTCCTTGATAAATAAAAGGTCTGCCTATGATTTTGATTGTTGATTAGGGTTATGAAGTTTTTGTAACCCTATGTTCCTGTGTTATAAATTGATGAACTTTTGTTCAAAAGTAATGAAAAGACATTAATTTGTTTTAGTTCTTGAAAAAGGTCCCCCCTCTCAAATTTGATTTTTACCATATACACAATAAAATAAAAATATTCCAGAAGTTTAATTTTTCAATTTGTTAATGATTCAATTGGATAGTTTTTATGTACTTTTTAACGCATTTAACAGTTTATGGCATACAAATACACAAAAACAAGTTTTAGAAGGTTCTAGAAAGTCATAGTACTACTATACTTATACACAATTTTGGAAATTTTTCTGTTGGGGGTGATATTTAAAAAAAAAAAAAAAAAAGAATTGAAACCTTCCTTATTTTTTAACAAAAGTTCATCGAATTATGATAATTCAATTATTTTATGAATAGTCAAAAAGTCATGACCCTATTGTTGATACAACTTTTTTACAAAAGTATTTTGGGAATACCAAAAGTTGTGTTGCTAAATAAAAATACCAGTTTCTGCATCTTTACATTCTGTAACACACAACTGAGACAGGTTTTGAGTCATAGAGCAAAACTTGATTGTTAAAATTCTTTGAGATCATTGAATTTGATCTTTGAGGGGTAAAGTCGCTTCCAAATACATATTGGGTTATATTGTTTATTTACTTGGTCATTTGTCTTTTAGTATTCATCTTGGCTCCCTTTTTAGGAACATTATTACTTTTTTTATTTTTTTATTTTTTTTTTTATTAATTCCACTGCATTTTAAAAGGATTATTATTTTATTCACTACAGCAAGTATTGTCAATTGAATGTCCATTACTGACAAGGTGTAGAATCAACTTGTATTTATAGACCTATAATACTTTTAGTAGCATACCTTTACTGCTGGTGGATGAGAATTTTACATCTTGACCATAGAAATTTATTTTATTATTATTATTATTTAAAAAAAAAAAAAAATTTATTGTATGGTTTGTTTCTCTTTCTCTCTCTGACCCTCCCTTCCCAATTCATGTTTGTGGCGTGCTCTGTGACAGCAGCTAGACAAACACACATCCCACACCAGATGTTGCCTTTGGTTCATCCTCCTTCTCCTCCTACTTTCAGCATGTGAAAATTTCGTGATAACGTTTTGACCTTGTCCTTCTTTACTTACTGCCTCATTCAGTCAGAACTTTCTCTTTCTAATTCTCTTTCTCGCTGTCATTACAGATACCTCTGGGGCTATTGTTTTTGATAGCCGTACAAAGGCAGTCATGGCTCAGGTGGGCCAGGATAATGTCAAAGAAAAGGTAAGAAAACTTTTCTTGTGGGTGTCATTTTTCTTTTTCTTAGTATTTTTATTTATTTTGGCGAAAAATCTTTGGATTTTAGTGTCAAGTTTAAAAACTTTCTGTAAAGTTGTAAAAAAAAAAAAAAAAAATTTTTTTTCTTGTCTTCTATATTTTAAAAAGTTGTCAAACTTTTTTCTTCGAATGTGAAATTTTTTTGTTTTGTTTTTGCTTTTCTTTTTCCTAAATAGTTGATTTTTGATTTGACTTTGTCCCAGTAGGTTTCATTATAAATATTATAAAATCTTTGAAATTTGAAGCCTTCAGTAAAAGAATTGGAGTTAACATTACTCACTCAGAGATGGGTTACCGTTAATAATATCAATATTCAATAGTGTTAATTTTTTTAACTATGAAAGAAATAACCATTAATTTTCTTTTTTTTTTTTTTTTTTTTTCATTTTAAGGAAAGATTTTGTTGGAGTTCTTAAAGTTCTAAATATATATTTTTTTTATAATTCTGTTTTTTACATAAGAGAGCTGTATTTGTTAATGATTTTGTTTTTTTAAAAAAAAAAAAAAAATTGTCCCACCCTGTCATATCATGATACATAGCTTGATCAACATGGTTTAGTATTCTATATACTTCTAGTGTGATATAATATCTACATTAAAAAAATTTTGACCAATTTTCATTTCTCTGACAGAAAATGGCATTAAGATATACTTTGGAGAAACTTATTGATCTCTCCTTAATATTTGAAAATATATATATTTTTTATTTTTATTTTTTTTAAATCAATTCACCCCAAGCAAGGCAATGATGCCTCTAAGAGGCAAGGGGCTACTGGGAGTGAAAGAGAATGAGAAGACTTTAGAAGGAACAAGGACATCCAATCCTAAATGGGGAAACAAGAGTAAAACCTCTAGTCCTGTTCAAACGGCCAGGGAGGTGTGTGAACCGGACAATAGGTGAACCTATCTACACCTAATGCTATAAATCAAGTGGGGATTTAATAACTGAAATAACTGTGGCAGGTCTTTTTTTAACCTCTTTGAGAATAGATTTTGTTTTAAAATTCTCATTGAATTGGATTTTGATTTTCATTTACTGTATTCTGAATTTTGAGCCTTCAAACTTGTATTTAATTCAGCATTTTCCCAACAAGTGATTGGAAACACAGCTCATGGTAATAATTACAACCAATGGTGTCGGAATGTGGTCTTGTATGTAACTGCTTTACTTGAATTGATTTTAGCACCAACATCCCATCCCAAGACTAAAGTTGTTTTCATACTGGCCTTTAGGTATTTAAAACCAGATACATAAACAGGGTATACAGCCAACCTGAAATAGTCCCCCTCTCTCTGTTTTTTTATTATTTTTTTTTATTATTATTATTTATTTTTTTTGTTATTATTATTATTATTATTATTAATTTTTTTATAGAAAAATCAGGGAATTTTGGTGTTAATATCAAGAATTTTCTTATCCAACTTGACAGGAATCAAATAACATGTTGCATTTTTTCCCCTTTTTCTTATTTTTTTTATTGTAAATAGCAAATGTTGTTAATGTGAATGTACATATTGGTTTTCTAGGATTAGTCAAATTTCAATAAAGATGCAGGTTTCTTTGTCCATTCATTTTTTTTAGCAGTGTTCTGGAACTGCTATATACTTACTACTGTCTGTTAGACAATGTCCCAGAATCAAAGAATTTCAGTGAAATTTTTCAGGGAAGTTGAGGAATTTTATTCAATGATTAATCTAGAAACCCTGATGAAGTATAATCAGTTGTTGTTCCTAGGAATTCTAGCTTTTATTTTTAATACTGTCTCTGGTTCTTCTACGGAAGCTTTGATTTGTATTTTATGTCAATACAAGCCTAAAAATGTGCAAATTGTGGGTGTGTGGGTTAGACAAAATATATTGTTATGAATGTAAAGTTACTTTGTGATTGTAATGATCTATACTTATTGTTTCTTTATTGAAAATATACTTTAGGCTTTAAAGAAATATATTTGACTACCAAATAAATGTGGGTAGATGAAAACTATATTGAAAAGTGTTTGGTATTTATGGAAGTAGGTTAACTTTTGATTGTTGAATAGCTCGTTATAATCAGGGATCATTTTCAAGTAATTGATTTGTTGAAAATGTTTCTGATTTAATCATTAGATGGTATTAGGAGTGTAACGTCATTCAAAAAAAAAATAAAATAATCACCTTTGATTATAAAGTAACACCTGCACATTTTTTTTTTCTCAAAATTGGCAGGTCACTGAAGATAAAAAGGCATTTTCAGCAGATTATGCTAAGTGAATATGTGACTTGGAAATAATGGAGGAGATACTTTGAAGGATTGAATGTATCTTTGTGTGTGTTTGGTGTGGGGGCCATTATTCTCTTTGTTAATGATAGTGCTTCATGTTTGAGTAGGCCAATTAAAATTGATAACAATCAAATGAAGTTATTATTGGTAATAAACAACCTTATACAACATAAGAAATAGCCAGCATGCTAAAAATATTCAAATCAAGCATTTCAAATCATTTGCACCAATTTGATTGTTAGTTGCTTTACTTTCATTTCAATTGCAATGAAAAGTGGATAGTTTAGTACAACATAGAACATTTAAGGAATGACCAATTGGAGTTGTGCCAAAGACCAATCTTCTAAAAATGTGAAGCTATTTTTATGAGATCTTTACTATAGTCTACTTTGAGAGACTCAAATGATTGATTCAAACTGGCAGTTAGACCAGTTGAAGGCAGCAATTGACAAAGGAAGAAAAAAACATAATATTCTAGAAGCTTAATACTAAATTACATGTTTCTTTGGCAACAAGATAAAATTGCCCCATTTTGACTTAGAACTTTTTACTCCTCTTCATTTCAGATATTGTATCTCTTGAATTACTATTTGTTCTGGTCTTTACCAAATTCTCTTAGTGAAAAAACTGCAGTTCTCTTGAACACTGAAAAACATATCTCGAGCTGTGTGTTTGTGTTTTTTAAAAATTGGGTGCAGAATAGCAAAAGCTTGTCTAACAGCAAATATGTTGTTCAATAAAGTTAATGTCAAAAGTCAAAAATAGTTTTACTTTTATTTAATAAAGTAAACTCTTGGCTCCAAGATAATAGATGACACTTTTAGTGTTGACATTCTTTGACAATATAAAAAAACACTGATTCCAAATCAATTTTCTATAATTAAACATTAGTTTTGTGTGCACACAAAAACAAAAATATGACTTTTGTAAGGGTAAATTTTTGAATAAAAATCTGTGAGTGTTTAACTTTTATGATGTGACATTTGCTAGTTCAAGATTTATTTAAAAAAAAAAATTATCTGAAAAAAGTTTCTTTTAATGTGGATTAAATAAGATTTTTATTGTCAAAAGAACAATCTGAACAGAGAAAACTGATTGTGAACAGTTACATTTTTATATATATATATATATATATATATATATATACACACACACACATATATATATATATATATATATATAAAACATTTTTTTTTTTTTTTAAATTATTTAAAAATTGCTGGGAATTTTTTTATGTTGAGTGGTTTTTATTATAAAATCTTGTCTAGAATTCTCTCAGGAATTTTGTCTCGATGGTTTTAATGAAAACTGGTTTCATTTGTGGGATTTCTGAATCTGTTGTCAACATTAACCTATAGTACTAATATTAATCATCTCTTTATATTATATATATATATATATATATATACATGAAGCCTTTTATTCAAATTTTCTTGCATTTATACGAGTATTTTCTTTTCTGGTCATAAAGTGTATCAAAATTGGATATGTCGAACATGTGGACAATTTTTTCACTCTTTATGTCCAGAAAAGAAAATACTTGTATAAATGCAGAAAAAATTGAAAAAAGTTTAATCACAGTACCTTGTCAGTTGTCTTTAATAAAACTTGCATAAAAGGGGCATTGCTGCCCAAATACACAAACATATATCTCGGTGGCAGCTTTCTTGTATCCAAGAATTTAATTTCTTCTTTGCTGATCACTTCCTTTATGATGATGTTGATGACTACATTCACTGCCGACATGCAGGTTCAGGACTAGAAGCTTCCAGTTTCACCAAATCCTGCTCCTGTCATCCATTTCCTATCAGCATTTGGCTTTGTAAGAGTTGGCTGAGGGTGAAAATCAGAAGAAGAAAGTGCTGATCGCATGAATTTAAGATTGACCTTAACTTTCCAGGAAGTGACCCTCACTCTTGGTTTCATGACCTTCCTCTGTAGCACATATGGAATGAGACATGCAGAATCCAGTTACGAAACTGCAACAGACTGCCACTGACTCTGTTATAATTTCGAGTGGTGCCTTCTGTAACATGCCAGTCATGTGTAGCCCTCTTCATTCTCTGGTTCAACCGTTAAGACATGTTGTAATCATCAGCCGCTTGTTCTACTGTTTGGGGCCTTTGGGGTTAGTTATATATATATATATATATATATATATATAGGTATTTTTTATAGAAAACATTAAAGTTTCTCTTTCTCTCTGCTCTATGATGATAGCCTAGGGGTAGGATCTTTGACTGATGCCAAATTGGTTGGGTTTTGATCCTGCTCTGGAGCCATTGGATGTCTAGCCACACTGAAGAGCTGTGATACAGCAGAACAGTCTGTGGATGACACACACACACACACACACACATATATATTGAAAAGTTCTCAGTCTGCTTAAGCCTGAATCTCTACAAAAACAAAGAAAAAATTAAATTGATATTTGGTCAACTGTAGAGCTGTTACCTCAGAATGGCATTTTTAATTATTTAAGAATCAAAAATAAGGTAAAACAAAAATTGATTTGTCTGAGGTGGTTGGATTATAAGTCCTCAGACCCTAACAAGAAATCCTTCCAAAACATCTGTTCAAATTTCAGGAAGTAGGTTGGCCTGAAAATATTTCAGCCCCCACTTCATACTTGCTAGTCTGACTATAGTAAGATAAAATTTTGGTATCTTTAGTGCCAGGCTTATGATTGCATTTTTGGTTTCATTTTTTAAAATCCTAGTTTTAATGACAACTTTGATTGTCCCAAATATAAGACCTTTGTTATAACAAAGTTTTATTGAATATAATGTTGGTTTCTCAAAGTAATTTGTAGTAATTGTGAGTTCAATCTCTAGGCTATGCAGTGTGTAGGGTAAACGAGCAAGCAATAACTGAGCAATACTAAAATTAACTAGATGAGATATCCCTAGACACGGGAGGTAGAATGAGAACGGTCTATCCTCATAGATTAATTAAAGGGTTTAGTTTAGAATTCTCTCTAGGTTACACAGATCACTATACACCTGAAGGTGACCAGGGGGCATAATGGCCAAATGGCTGTGATAACAACAATAAAAATGAGGACAGTAGTTCAAATGTAAATAGTATAAATAATAACTCCTCATCCCAGAAATTCAGGTGGCTTATAGCAAATTTAAAAACTTGCATAAAAAAATTCATATTAATGACTTGTTTTAATTCTATAGGGTGTCCCTAAAGTCTGGACACATAGGCAAAAATGCATATTTTCAAGAAATTAAATTTTCAACAATATTTTATTGACTTGGAATATTAACAAGTAACAGTGTCTACATGATTTCCATCATTTGTGATACAAAGGTTGATGCACTCTGCAAGATTCACATGAACTCAATGCAATAACTCCACATCAGTCAAGTGGGTTTGATTTTCATTGAGTATACTTCTCCCGTAGCATACCTCAGAAAAAAAGTCAATTCTTCTTTCAACAAAACCATATTTAATCTGTGGAGGTTAAAAAAAAAAAAAAATTAATGAGATTTACTATACGTCCAAACTTTAGGGACACCTTGTATTTTAGTATGATGTATTTTTTTCTATTATCATGTTTATAACTGCACACATCTTGAAAGCTTGAAAACAATTGTTAAACAAAATTTGATATATAGTGATATAATCCACTTGGTCATAGTCCACTGAAGAGAAAGAAAAAAATTTGCAAAAGTAAGAATTCAATTTTGTCACAGTTGAAACAAAAAATATCTGACCTATCCTTTTCATTGATAAAAGCAGTTGGAAACAAAAACTAAATCTACCATGAGAACATTTTCGATACACACAGCAAATAAGGATTCTTGATTTAATGACAAGTAGGTGTTTTGTGTTTACCAAGAACAGTTAATATATTAGCTTGCCTTTCTTTGTATGGTTGATGATACAACACATGGCCTGACAACATGGTTGTTATTATGAGATATAACTTGCAGCTTTCTATTTCACTCTCTAATGTCACACATTGGCCTGTAACAGATGACAATGATTTTTTTTTCATTATGTTAAGAATAAGACTTCTGAAATATTGAATCTTTTAAAGACTTGTTAATTCAGCTTCTAATAATATACACCTTTTTCTCAACTATTCTTTTTGACAACTAACTTGTTACAGAAAGGATTTGATATTTCCACTCAAGTTTATGAACATAAGGTAGCATGTTAATATAGGTTTTCTCTTTCTGGTTTTGAGATGGTTGTAATCTCCCTGATGGAAGAGCATTTCCAATTTCTTTTGCCTATTAGTTCTATGCCCTACCATTTCAATATAATCACAACATCCTCAGAGTTAATCTCTTTCCCTCTACAAATCTCACACAGGTTTTATCAGACTGCATTGAGTTCTGACCACGTGATCAACTGAGATTTTTTTGCATTGATTTACCAAAAGAGAATAATTAATTTCCTAAAGGCCAGATTTGAGCAGAATGTTGTAGTTGTCTGTATTGAGGTCTTTAAAAAGACCTGTTAGAGAAAGTCTGTTGATAAGTTGTACACTGAGTTTCTGTTTTTGATGTGCTGGTGCGAGCCTCTTTTTGTGCGGCTTGTGATGAACACCTTCAGAAATTAGGATCTTTCTTTGACATTGATTATTTCAAATCTTATCACATGCAACTTGTCTCTTTCACCTTTTTGTTCATCCTGTTTATTATACTTGATGCTGACTCTTATAAAGTATTATCTCTGTGATTGGTTAGCAAGTTTACTTGCACGTTTGTCTTTAGCACTATTAAAAACATTGCTTGATATGTTATGAATGTTTCTGTTTGAAGAAAACTGATTATGTTTGTTATTCTTTAAGATTCTAAAATTTGATTTGCTCAAAATATAGTTTACTGGAACAAAGTGGACCTTTTTCCAAACCAATAAATGCATGAAGAGGGAAAAACAATGATATCTGTGCCTATGTATTTGAAATATTTTAAACTTTCTTTGGAGGCCCTAGTCTTTTATTCAGTTATAAATTTTTTGAGCGATTAATATTATTTCTCTCTCTCCACAAGAAATATCTTAAAGCTATTGATCACCTTAATTTCACCAGAATTTTAAAAGGCCCAAATTAAGTGATAAGCCTAAGTCTTAGAGAAGAAGATATTAAATGTGTTATGTGAGATTATTTCCCATTTATGATCAGGTTAAATTTTGTTCTGTTTGATTAAATTTAGAGTTAAAATACAGATTCAAATGAACATTATTTTTGCATGTTAAATTTTTCTTTTCAAAATCTTTCTGTATTTGTCTTGAAGCTTTCATCTTTTCTGTATTTGTCTTGAAGCTTTCATCTTTTCTGTATTTGTCTTGAAGCTTTCATCTTTTCTGTATTTGTCTTGAAGCTTTCATCTTTTCTGTATTTGTCTTGAAGCTTTCATCTTTTCTGTATTTGTCTTGAGCTTTTCATCTTTTCTGTATTTGTCTTGAAGCTTTCATCTTTTCTGTATTTGTCTTGAAGCTTTCATCTTTTTTCTGTATTTGTCTTGAAGCTTTCATCTTTTCTGTATTTGTCTTGAAGCTTTCATCTTTTCTGTATTTGTCTTGAAGCTTTCATCTTTTCTGTATTTGTCTTGAAGCTTTCATCTTTTCTGTATTTGTCTTGAAGCTTTCATCTTTTCTGTATTTGTCTTGAAGCTTTCATCTTTTCTGTATTTGTCTTGAAGCTTTCATCTTTTCTGTATTTGTCTTGAAGCTTTCATCTTTTCTGTATTTATTTTCCTACAGGGGAGCATATAACCAGGTTTATTTGTATTAGCATAAAAATGTTCCTTTTTAGGTCATAGTGATATTGAAATTCTTGGTTACTGGTTTTATTTTTACGTCAGTGGTGATTATACTTATTGATAAAATGTCTTCCTGTTAAGTATGTTATGTCTTCTTAATGATATTGAGCTTAACATCAATTTCTTTCAAGTAACCTTTATTCAAAATGAGCAATTTCTACTTGAGTGTATTTGATTACTGTAATTGTGTATCTATGCAATTAGCTTCTGAAAATGATCCTATATTTCTCTAATTAAAAGACAAGTATTCTTGATGATGCTTTTAGGATTCTTGTCTTGTGTTGCCTTATCTGCTTTGACCAGTAATATGTATTGCAGGTACCCCCCCCCCCATTGATTTGTATCATCTTTATGGATTCTTTTTGTTTTTATTCTCCTCTTTAATAAACTTCTGAATAGAAAAATCAGGATTATAGAACAAGAATCTGTTTTAATTAAAAAGCCTGAAATCCTTATAATAATTGCTACATTTGTTATCACTTATATAGTGACATTCTTTCTTCACTGAGCAGACCCTGAATTTACACCGATTGCTATGAACAGGTGTTCTCCCAGGGAGGCCCCATGCCTTGTGCTCCTGTTAAGACTTAAACTCACCCCCAGACCTCTAGTGGAGCTCTTACATATGGTCCATTGCTTGAAGATGTTGGAAAAATGGTTGGTTCCCTGTACAGCTCCAGTAGGTATCTGGCTCCTCTTGCTATCCTCTACCTTTAAAAAGAGTCAGATCAGGTTGTATATGGAGTACTGCTACCATATATGGGCACAAGCTGCCTAGTCTTCACTTTCCAGTTTTGATAGTCTAAAAGTGACTCTGCATCCTTTTGGGTGATGAATTCTTTTTCACCTTACAACTCCTTTCCCCACAGACCAAACGTCACAAGCCTCTCACTGCTCTATTGCTATTTCCATGGAAAGTGTTCAGATGAACTACATTCCTTAGTTCAAGACATTCCCAGTTCTAACCTTCATGGTTAAAACTTGCCATTCTATACACATTGTAGCAAACCACCCTCATTCTCTTTGTATTCCATTGGTGAGATGCAAGTTTCATTTGAGTAACTTCTTCCTATAAACTGCTGTTTTGTAGAACTGACTCCCAAGAGGATGCTTCCCCAATTACTAGAATCTTGTCTAGTGTCAACTGTTATCTTCTCCACATATCTCTGTAAATTGTGCCTCCTAATTTTAGCACTCTACCTTGACTGGCTTTTTGGCTTTATCCAGGGTGAACATCATTGTAAAAAAAAAAAAAAAAAAAAAAAGCTTGTGGACTCCTTTTCTTTTTCTTTTTTTATATTCTCTGAACCTGATGCTAACTGATTAGTTTAATGAAATTTTTCTATCCTTTTAATAATGGCTCAGTTTATCTGAATACCAGAATACCAGATTAAAATTTGTTTTGTCAGTCTTGTGCAAATAAACTTAGGGTCTGTAACTTGGGATGATTGTTTTATCTGCTAAGGATAACAGGTTGGAGAGTAGCTTGAAATGGAAATTACTCTACTGTGAACTAATTACAATATTATGTAATGATTGTTTTGCATTTCTTCAAATGTCAATACTTATAAGATTAATTAATACATTTTTTGAACTGTTGATATAACAACTTTATTATCAAAATCAATTAATTTCTGGCTGTCCTCTTTGTGTTTAATATCATACTGCATAGTTAGTCTTTCATCTTTTCTTTTTTTCTTAGCACTTTAGGTTTAATATTTAATCATTGTTAAACAAAACCTGAATAATTTTTATTTTCAATTATTCATTTCACTCGCTAATATATATATAATTCCACCCTCTTCTCTAATATACGTTCTGCAGATAAGATCAATTTTCTTTAGCACACATTGATGAGTAGTGGATTTGTAATGAGATATTTAATGCATGACTTCTCATTTCTGAATAGAAGAAAACAGCTGTGAAATAATCTTGTATATTGCTTTTAGCATTTCAATGCATATGATTTATGTGTTTGGGGTGGGTTGCTTTTTAAGATATACATCTTCCTTAACTTTCCCTTGAATAAGTACTAGAAGTCCCTCTTTCAACCATAGAAAAATGTTTTGCATTGTCAGTAATACATTCATAAAGGGCTCCTTAAAAAAATGTTAAGAAAGAAAAGGGGTTGGAAGTGTCAGAGCAAATTGATATTAGCACAAGTTTTGAATGTTTATTTTTGTTAGTTACAATAACTTTATTTAATTCAAGAACAGGTCACTCTGTTAAACTAATTAACCATTCCTCATAGAAATAATGAACTTTGGAATGGAAATGGGAATCTTTTTTATATTTTAATCCTATTTTTATGTTTCCTGAATTGTGTCATTAGAAGGAAATAATTTGGTAAACTTGGACCTTCATGACTGCAAAAAAAAAATAATTGGCAAAAGGATGATTTTTCCAAAGACATTACTTTTAACTACCTTCATTCCTCAGCAATGTTCATTGTTTTAAAGAGATGATTAGAATTGTAATAAAAACTAAACGATGAAAACTTCAAATTTATACATTTTCTTTGTTCTTGAGAATTGACAACAAAATAATAAACACTGTTTATTTATTAGATTCTTTATTGGAATGGTTGACAAAGCATTGGCTAAATGACAATTGATTTAAACTTTATAAAATGAAAAATAAGGATTTCCTTATAGCTGGTTCACCTATTGTAATAATTTAGTAAATGTTTATAAATTGATAAATAAAAAATTTTCATATTTATTTCTTTATAAACTGATAAATATTGCATTGCATTAGTTTTAATTGTATTAGTTTTAGAATGTTGTAAATATAAAAATTATTCCTGTAAACAATCTAATAAATGTTTTAAATTTTTGTAAGTTCTCAAGAACAAAAAAAATTGTATAAATTCACTTTCATTTGTTTAGGTTTTATTACAATTCTAATTCATTGCTTTTTAAAACAAATGTTACTGAAACTGAACGTGGTTAAACTAAGAGAGGTGTCATCAGAAAAGCCATCCTTTTGATGCACTTTTTTTTTTTTCTTCTTGCAAGCATGAAGGTCCATGTTTGCCTAATTCCAGTGTGGAACCAAAACCGTAATTGCGATAGAATGGTTTATAATAAAATGTTTTTATTGTGATTTAGTTGGGAGTATTTAGTTTGATTGTATTGCTGTTTGGTTTCTGCCAAATCATGCTTAAAGTACCAGTTCTAGTTTGATCGCTGATGTTAAAAACTGTGAAGCCTGATCAGTACTTAAAGGGGAACCATTTGAGAACACTGAGTACTGTAAGCATTAGGAGAGCAAACTCTGACAAAAAAAAAATCTTTGTGGAGAGGTGGTAAAAGATGGTGAAGCATACAACAACACGTTGTTTTGAATCACTTAAAATTGGAAGAACATCCCTGCCAATGGCAAGGAGATACCATCTCTAAAAAAACAAAATCAACACACTAACTGTTAATGCTCACTGTAACAAATCACTTCTTTTTTTTTTTTTTTTTTTTTTTTTTTTCTTAATTGCTTCGCAAGCAAGGCAATAATTCCACTAGAATGCAGGGAGGTTACAGGGAAAGAAAGTGAAAGAATTAGAAGATTGAGAATGGGGAGAATTGAGGAAAGCACAAAAAAAGGAACAGGTTTCAAGAAGTCAGAAAATGGTGATTGATGTTGCATTTAAATTTTTGAACATTGTAGTTATCAGGGAGGCAAAAAATTGGAAGCAACTTCCATAAGCTGGATGTGCAAGAAAAAAAAAACTGTTCAATTAAAAGTAGCAGTTGCATTTAGCTAGTTCAACAGTAACATGGTGAAACCTAGTTGCCAATCTAGTAGTACACTTAAATTCATGTAGTCAGAGCACTAGAAAAAAAAAAAGCTCATCAGAATAGTTGCTATGGAAAGCAACTGAAAAAAAAAACTTTGATTACTGAATCTAACTGTTCAATATTCATTTGAGGAAGAAGAATTATTGTTATTAAAACTCTAAGGCCATCACCTGATGATGATTTCTGATGGCTCTGTTAGAAGCTCTCTTATAGATAATGGTATATGTTTATGTATGGGCATTTAATGCAGTAGCTAAAAGATTATCCTTTTGTGAACTGCTTACCTGCTGACACCTATTTCATTAAGCTAGACTGGTTTCAATGAAGTGTTAGTTAATTGTCAGTGAACAGGTGTTTATAATGATTTATCAGAAAATAGATTCCTTGTTAAAAATTATGAATTTAGTCTCTTCCTGACTCGGCTATTATTATGAAGCAAGATGTTTTTTTGTTTTGTTTTTTTGTTTTTTGTAGTTATTGACTTTTGTAAATTTTATTAAGAGCATTGTTGTCTTGAGTGAATGACTCTCAGTCAAATAATTTTAAGTAATTATTCTTTTCTTTACAATTTTGACTATTTTCTAAATAGCCTTTTCTTAGGGAGCATCATAGATAAACTGTTTCTTATATAGAGGATTTTAGTAGTATTGGAATGTGAAGAATTGTATGAAGTGTGTGTATTATGTTGGAACTCTCTTACTGATTTTTATGTATGAGAGCTTAACAGTTCAGTTCTTAGAACTGAACTACTAGACTACATACACATGATTACAGGGGTGAAGACTTGTGCAGAACGAGCCACCAATAACTGATAACAACTGTTGCACAGTGGGCCACAAAATCTCCATACACCTGCAGGTTTTGAATTCAGAGTGGGATCTTCTAAACTGGTTGATAACCAAGGTTAAAGCCTGTCCTGTTATTTAACATAACTGTGAGAAGAGGAGATGGATTCATAAGGCTAAGTGTATTTATTCAAAATGAATGTAATGAACTCTGGGAATTGAAACTTGGCTTGCCATTTTCCTTGTCTGAGATGCAAACCATTACACCACTGACAAGGTACTGTGTTCCTGATCAATCCAAATTCATAATTATATTGGATATACTACATTATCCTAACAGGAAGACTTGCATTGCATCTCTCTGACCATAGCTTAATTTGGTGTCATTTATATACTCATGGAATCCTACCAAAGTCTATCAGCAACATATTCATTGATAATACAAATATATAATAGCCTCATCCAAATATAAAAAAAAAAAGAAATCGTTAAAAACAATGGAAGCATTATTATAAATAAATAGCCAACACTTAATAATATCAACTGTGTACATGGCCACAATGTACTGACCATGTCTGGAAAATGAAACATTCTTATAACTTATATATATAAACAATCCATACATTCAGTTAAAACTAAAAATAAAATTATCCTTGATAATAGCTAAAAGTATTGCCGAAGGTGCTGGGATATACAAAACATTTGTACAATTTCTACATAATTTATGTCCAGAAAAGAAGAAAATTGTAAGAACACAAGAAAAATTAAATAAAAAACTTAACTGCAGTACCTTGCTAGTTGTTTTTAATGAAACTTGTATAAAGGAGGGACTGCTGCCCAAATACTCACTCTCCCACACACACAGTGTCTTTGTTACAAATGCTGCATAAGGAGCATAAGATTTTGTTTATAAAGTGAGGTGATGAGAACAAGTCATTTTCTGATTAAAATTATCGTTCTGTAAAATTACTGAGAAATTTTATAATTTATACTAAGGAATTATAAACTTTACGATTATACAAGTCTAACAGACAAAAGGCTTGGCTAAGACTTGCCTGTATTTATTTTTACTTAGTTCAAATGCCAGACTATAATTGCATTAGAATGACAAGTAAAGAATAGATCTTCTTTGGTAGAAGATCCATGCCATCTGTTGCACATATTTTTCTTATTGGGTATTTAATTACAATGTGCATGGCTCAGAAGACATGTGCAGGAGATGACTGCTTTAAAGTTTGTAAATGAATCTACCAACAATATCACCTTTTGCCTTTTTATTCATTCTAGACACCAAAGTGAAAATGCTATTCTTAGTTTTTGATTAATTAAGCAGCCTAATTTAAAAGAATTAACCAGTTATTCAATTGAGAATTTTAATGTGGTGACTGCAGCAAAATTCTTTATAGAGGAAAGACTATCTGGAAAATATTTACTTCTCTTAATACAGGCCTTGGTTAAATTACTTACTTTTGGTAGAATAGATACTTTACACTAGTAAATATAAACACACATTAAGAATTCACTTTTAAAAACCTGATCTGAAATAATTTAAAACACACTTTCTGAATTTTAACTTAACCAGGACATTTTTTTATTGCTAGCCTAACAAATGTGTTTGACTTTAATACTTACTTTTTATATATATATATATATATATAACTTTTGTAGATGAAATGTATTTACATTATTCGGACTGTTGTCCTTGTCTTTATTGCTGTATTCACATTTCAGCTGTTGTACACTTCAGCTTTCTTCAGGTAATATTAGTTGGAATTTTGAACTGAACTCTTTAGTCCATGGGGGTAGATTGTTCTAATTTTATGTGCTATGCTTCTGGATATCTGTTTCACTTAATTATCCTTAGTAACTCACCTCCAAATTTTTGTTCCCTTTGCTGTGGCCAGGTAATTGTTTGGGTTAAGTTGCTTTTTGGATCACACAACCAACACTTTTATCCATTGGGCCATGTGAAGTTTATTTTTCTATTGTTCTCTACTAAAATTAAGGTGATGAAAAATATTTTTCATAAATTATTTTCTGGTAATTAGGTGGAGCTGAATTTAAGTGGACTGATTTTCACCGTTAAGGTCTTTGTGTTGGAGGCATTAATGTGTTGTACTCCCTTGTTAAGTTTGCCTAAGATAATTTCTTAACTGATTTTATTAATGTTTTAGCACTGAACTTTTTGTATGGTTATTAACAGGCATAGTTAATTAGACTCATTAGTATATGCCATTTTAAAAAGCCCCCTCCCATCCCCTAAAAGTTTTGGCAAACAAAATTTAAGATTAAAGAAAGGATAGACAAAAAGATTTTTTTTGTATTTGAACAGGAATTTTCTATCTGATTTGAACATATTTCTGTAAAATCCCTTTTTAAGAATCCCTGTAAAATGTCAATTCACATTTTTTAGTCCACCAACAAAAGCTTGTTCATAATTTAAAAAAAAAAAAAAAAAAAAAATTTGAAATATGAAAGCCAAAAAGAGATGGGAAATTGTTTCATTCCTACTTTCTTATGAGAAAGACACAAATTGAAGGAGTCTCCAATACAACATTTAAACGATCCAATAAAACTTATTGGAATTGAAATGTTTGTTTGCTGAAAGATAACATATCTATACAGTCAGGATGAAAGACGTTTCTTTCGGTATAGATATAAACATATGGCAGACATTTTGTTTGAAATGTCCTGAATTTTGAATTCTCAAATTAACAGCTGTGTTGTGAGCTCCAAGCCTTAGGATGGGTTGTCAGGATAAACAGAAATATTTAATAATGTCAAAGATTACAACAGAATGTTGCAAATTGTAAAAATGTTTAGCAAATATAAGTAAACTGAAGCCCATTGAAGATTGTGGACAATGCTGATACAGGTTTGATAAAGGCAAGATGAGAACTTAATCTCTCTCAAGTGTTCCTTATCAAGAGAGAAGTTTAAAAAAAGAAACAAAAAAAAAAAGCAAGTTTTTGTCATGTTATGAAATTTTAAAGTGTTGCAAAGAGGAAGTATAGAAAAGAATACAATGTTGAACCCTGAATCAACTGGCAAAATATGTAAAACTGATCGTTAGGCTTGAAAGCAATGAGCAACAGAATACATTAAAAATGATTTGTTAACCATTCTTTTTACCAATGAATGACATGTTCCTCTTGGCTTGTTGGCTATTGGTGGCAAACAGTCTTTACAAGTTAAGATGTTGACAACACAGGTAATGTAATGTTTTAGGTTATGATTATAGGTGAAGTCATAGGCTCATGGCAAGTTCCAGATGTTGTTAAGCTAACAGTTTAATTTAGTCACATGTGTATCTATGGTTGAAGAAGGAGCCAAATGCTTTCAAAATGATGATTGTTATGCATAATAATGCTCTGTCATATTCAATGAAAGAAACTAATAGTTATCTGAATAAAATAAGGTTCAAAGACACTTTGTTGAAGTGGCTGACTTGTTTACCTAACCATAAGCCAGTTGAAACTTGAATACAAATGTTTGAGTAGGCATTTTTATTTATTTATTTATTTTACTTGAGTTCTACTAGAGAAAATATGCAACCCAGTAGGAATTAAACGTGTATTCCTTTTTCCATCAGGGAAACCACTAGTGTTTTGTCTTACCATTAGGCTACAAGAAACCACTGCAGCAAGGATAAGGCTCACTTAGCTTAAGTGGTTTTCCATTTCCCGTATCCTGGCTGTAGAGTTTCATAGGGGGACTCTCCAGCAATTGCTGAATATCAGCACTCTTATGCCACTCATCAGGGGGATATCAGCAATTGACTTCTTTTGTTTTTTTATTGTGTTGAAAAATAATTCATTCAAGGTTATTGTTTCCCCCTCCCTCTTCCATTGTGTGTGATCATGCATGTATATCCATCAGCATGTGCCCCACTCGTCTGTACATGTAAAATATCATAGTTATTTAATTTATTATTTCAGATATTATTTTTAGTGGATACCTGTATTTGAGTAGAATGTCCTGTTTTTTTTTTTTTTTTTTTTTTTTTTAAATTATTTGGCAGGATTTGAACTTGTGATCCCACTTTGTAGGAAGAACCACTGCCTGATCCAGTGAGCTTTAGACCACTTGCCTACAGAGCACCTCACAACCAAACAAGCTTTTATTTACCTTAAAGCAGCATCTTCCCATTAAGATTTTTCTTGCTTGGCTCTGAGGCATTCCATAGCTGATTGGTCTAAAGTAGGGGTCAGCAACCTTTTGGAGAGAGCAGGCCAGTTAACTATGCAGTGTCTCAAAGGAGAGCCATGATATAAGATGTATTATAATAAACTATCTTGACCTCAGACTGCTCTATTCAGAAGGTTACCATGGTCTTAAGGTTTAAAGAAAAACATCGAAGTTAATGTTATATTATTTAAACAAGGTTCCTTATTTACTGAAATAATATAACAACTGACACAAACAAAAAATGCAAATTCCTTACAGTGATTTCTTGAATGTGCATGCCAGTAAACAAAATAAACAGTTTAAAAAAATGGGACATTCTATTCCAAAATAATAATTGAAGTAATGATAATAGGTTGGATTAAAAATAAAAATCCATTAGAAATTGCTTTGTTTACCTTTCAGTTATGAAACTGAGATAATATGCCTTTTTAGAAATTTGAATGAGTGAGTGTGCTTTAAAGGCTACTAGAACCTTGCTTGATGATGTTTAATGAAAAAGCTCCAAATCTTGTATGTTGTTGGAGATTCTGAAGTAATCTAATTCTTAAATTATCTATGACCAAAATGTTGCTAATGTTTTCTGCATAATTTCTGACTCCCTTGCAACCTTCTCCTCAGGTACACTATAAACTTGGTATGAGAAAGACACTGTCAATAATACAATTTTTGCTTAAGTCAATGGGAGACAAAAGGAACCTATTTACAGATAATCTTTTAGAAGTGTCTGATAGTCTTTTCTCCCTATCGCTATTAGAAACATTATTTTAGAGATTTAGTGTCATGTTGCAAGCTTTTTTTCTTTTCTTTTTCCAGATACTTTTCCTGATATCAATATATTTGTTATAAACTGAAGAAACCTTTGGCTAAGTTTTTTCATTAGTCTCTTTCAGTGACATACTAAATTAAGTGAATTTACTATTTTAAAGTTTTCAAAATATTGCAGAAAATATGTTCTTTATAGAATGTCTCCTGTGGTCAGCTCTTAGGATTTTCTGACCTTATAATAAATTATAAAAATTATAAATATAAATTGTAATATAAACTTAGCTTTTTGCTGAATACAATTTTATTATAAATAGATCTTTGCATTATTTAGGATTTAATGTGAGGACCTTTTCATTTTTTTATTTCTTGAAGACATTCTTTTTTTCAAAAACCCCAAATTTGCATTGCTTATGGCTAACTGGAAGATTTATATTTAAAGCAAGCAAGCATGCTAGTAACAAAATTTGTTACTTGTTAAAATATTTGACAAATTTATGCTATAAATATTAATTGGCTTTAGAAAGCTGTTGTATTTTCTGCTGTTTTGAATTTGACATAAATAAAATGCTTTTAAAATAAAAAAAAAAGAAAAAAAAAAGGTTTATTTCCATAATTTCCTTCTTTCTGGGCAGTTAAATGTTAAAGTGTGAAATACATAGTCGGTTAAAACAGATTGTTAAAATCATCTTTTGTGGTCGAGGAATTCTTAAAATTTAAATCTAAAATAAATTGCTAACTGCATTGTTAGCAAGAGTAATAAATTCTTGTTTGATGTTTTATCATCTTCTAAATTCTTGTAAGTAAAATTATATTTCTGGACCAATGTGTATTTTGTTAATCTCTCTATTTAGATGACAGACTTTGTAGTTTTGAACCTAAATGCCATGATTTCCATTGTCTTTTATTCTGTTTGATATGCTGTATTGAGCCAAATCATTTGAACAGGCACACACATGTGTTGCATATAGTACAATTTCTTAATCATCTGTGGACTTAAGAATTATCCAATCTGATAATATCTGAACTCCAACCTCTGTCACAATTTTCATAAACTCTCTTGAATGGTTGGGTTTTGTGGCAATTAGTTGAACATTGGAATCTTGCTGTTTATCATTTAGTATTGACTGATTTAATTTTGTCATTTAATTTTTACCTTTGTTATTGACTGGCCTTGTTTCATTGTTTGTAGCTTAGTTGTTAATTATTTTTCTACATATGACTTGTCGAAATGATTTCAATTTCTTCCACAAAGAAAACCTGGCGTCACCTAATAATCATAAATCACTTTTTTATTTATGGGTGTCAGTTGTATGCTTGCACAATAATTTACACTGTATACATACCATTGCTATTACTATGACTTCATCAAAGTTTATTATAATCATTGTCATGAAAGCAAAAAGCTTTTCTTTTCTTTTTTTTTTTTTTTTTTTTTTTTTAAATAATAGAAAGGGTCACTTCCACTCTTGCCCCATAGCCATATACATTCATAAAACAATCATTATTATCTTCTTACTCTGCTGCTACACTAAGCTATTCTGGTACAATCACCATTCTATTCATTTTGATGACAGCAATTATTAATAATGATATCATTGCTTTTTTTTTTTTTTTTTTTTTTAATTGTTTTTATTAATTGCAGAAGATAATCTCTCCAAAATCTATAAAGTTATTGGTTATTGTTTCTCTCTCTTTCTCTCTTGTTTCAAATGATTGAAAGGGAAACATGGCTTCCTTATTATTCACTTCATTTAACACAAAACAGCCTTAGATTGAATTGTCTATTTGTTGCAATTCATTTCATAAAGAAAATTCTAACTTATTTGGTTACAGTTGATGGATGTGACACCGAGGCAAGCTGGGTTAATAAATTGTTTAACTTGTCAAATTGCCAATCATCAGTAATTGTAGATGTTTATCCATCTATAATGCAAAGAAATTTGATAAAGTGAATGAAGTATATTGCTGAATATAGATGCAAAAATTTAATGTGTTATTTCAAATTTAAAAACTTTTTTTTCTAAACATTAAAAACTTGTATTCAGTGCAGCTTTCATGAGAAAATATTTTCTATGATACAGAAAAAAAATTGTCAAAAATTAATAAAAATATATAATTGTAAAGAAAATAAATTTTAATAAATATATACAACTGCAGAGAATCTTTTTTTTTTTAAAAAACAAAAAAAACAAAAAACAAAAAAAACCCAGTCAGTTGCACTTAATGAATTTTAAAATTATATCATGAAGAAGTTAAAATTCAGATATGTTTATAAATATACAAACACAAAATAGTTATCTAGCAAATTACATGGTGGCTATATATTTTTTTTTTTTTTTTTTTTTTTTTTTCATGGTTTTTGTTAAAATTCAGATTTATGTGAAATTTTGCACAGCTTTCCAATTTAGCAGTGTTCATAAAAATGTTTTAAATTCCTCAAATTTTGAACTTCTTTACACCAATGTGTCATTTAAAAAAATTTTTTTTTTAATTAATCTATAAGATACTCAGCTTTATTTGGCACAAAGCTACATAATGATGACCCTACCCAGTTAGGCTTGAACTTGCCATGTTAACCTTTAGCACTTTGCATTATTAATATTACTTCCCTTTCCATTGTATTCTTTTTCAAGGTCTCTCAGTTGCAGTAACCTTATTTTTAATTTCACTCAAATTTGTTTTCTGTTACCATATCAGGATATGGCAACACGATTATACAATTCAAACAAATACAAATTCAGGAATCCATCACTTTCAGTATTAGGATAAACTTTTTGTAAAGCGAATGAAGTCACACACAGATTTTAATACTTGTTTGTAAAATTTTTTTTTCTAATTGTTTCATGTATACAATCAAGCCTTTTCTATTATTTCATTATTCTACTTGCCTAGAAGCCACTATTTGGGCAGATTTTAGGCTAGCTCCTGCGGAGGGTTTTTGGACCTTCAGCCTTTTACCTTCATTTTCTTATGTACATAAAAGTTATAAGAATTTAGAAATAATAAAATTATTTTATCTTTATTCAACACCTTAATTTGGCATAATCTATCTTTGTATACTGAACCAATCTCTGTAGTTTGTTTACATTTATTTTATATGCAATTTTTATTTTCTTTTAAAATCACCATTCTTTATGATCCCTTCACATAAAGTCACTCTTAAGACATTAAGGAACCTGAACTATGTAATATTCCAAATATGTCACAGTATGTCTGCTAGAAAAATAAAAACATGAACAACATACTTAAGTTCTAATTACATTTTAATTAGACAATATCAATTACAATGAAAAGTGAAATTAAAGTTAAACCTTTAATAAATTTTTTTTTGTTTGTTAAACCTTTCATGCTGTTTGATGTCTAAATTTAACTTTAAATGAGTTATATTTAATTTTTAATCATGTGTTACTTCAGGTTCATCAAGATTGAAAGATGGATGGACAAATGGACACACATGCACTGTGCTTTATTTATATAGATGGTTGTAAAGTCATTTTTTTGTTGAGAAAACTTTCTTTTTAATCACTTTGATTACCATCACTTTTACAAAAATTATCCGGTTCCTTCTTGCCTCTTTTTTTTTTTTTTCGGATATGTCTGTCTTTGTCTATTCATTTTGTGTTGTATCTAGAAATTCATGGTTCAAATGCATTATAACTGTTTACTTGTTGACAGCTGATGACTTGTTAAATGAAAAGTAATAATTCAATTATCCTTTGTTTCATATTTATTGCTTCCCTTTCTGGAATGGAATATTCTCATTTGGAGGATCACCTTGGATATATCCAATTCTAATATTTAATAAAAATAAAGAAAGAAGTACTTGAGTCAGTATTTTGTTCACTGGACTTGTAGACTACTGAAAACAGGCATGCATGCATGCACACCATTAGGTGTGGTCAATCTTCAAATGAAAAATATTAAAGCAAGGCTCACTCTTTGGATCTTTTTAAGTGGGTAATAAAAACTCAAGACAACAAAGCTGTCTTTTCTCTCCATCCCTTTACTCTTGCCTTTCACCTGTTCTCATTTGTTTTGGTTTTTCTGTTGTTTTCTGACTCCCACCCCTCCTTCGTACCTTCTTTCCCCATTTTTCCTCTCTCTCTCTTCCTTGCTTTTCCTAATTCTTTTGTAGAAATAAACAAATAGGCAGTTAATGACTATATTGTGTGGGTGTATGTGTAACATGTTTCACTGTAGTACACAGCTATTATACTGACACCAGGTAGAAATGCTGCAGAATGACACTTTGACTCTCAGCCTGGCAGGTCCTTGGTAAAAATACTGATCTATACAAATCCATATGTAAATAATCTTTCTTTTTTTTTTTTTTTTTTTTTTTTTTTTTTTTTTATTTTTTTTTTTAATGATACAATGTTAGTAAATATTAAAGAAAAGAGAAATTGTTATATTTCTGAATAAACCATCAAACAATTCACATACCAATCATCTGCTTCCACTTCACCTGATTAAGCATTTAACTTTGGAAAGTCTTTTTTCCCTTAAGTTCATTGTTTTGATTTTTTTTTTTTTTTTTTTTTTTTTTTTACTTTGCTTAAAGGGCCATAACAAATGAGGGTCATATCCTTGGGGAAGCAGGTGGTTGTAAATTTATGTGCTTTGTCATTTATTTACTTTAGGAGGCATATTTCTTGCAAACAAACTGACACTGTACTCAAAATTATTTGATATATGTTATCTACATCAATAAGTCCAAAGAAAAAAAATGGAAAGCATTTATTATACATAACAAATATTTTTCAACATAATCTCCTTTTGTCAATACACTTTATTCAGTAGTGAATATTAATCACATAGACTGAACAACCTTAGTTTAAATTTCAGATCAGAGTGGATTTATTGATCTACCCTTGTATGCTTAAAGATGGTTGTAGAATGTGATAACCAAGTTTTTTTTTTCTTTCTTTTAATGTCAGTGCAGTTCAAAAGAATTACATTTTTTTTATTATTATTTTACTCTGAAAATCAGATTCTAGATGTTATGGATTCTAGTTATATGCTGTACCAATTCTACAATTTCCTTTGAAGCTGTGGATGTTTGTCATTCACTAAGATGAATGACTTGCTTCCAGATTTAACCATTTCTAAACTCTTATTTCTGATGTTTAATATTTGATTGCAAACTTTACTTAACAGTCTTATAGCTGCATTTATGAAGAACTTTACAATGTAGATTTCTTGAATATGCATGTCTAGTTCAGTTAAATTCCTCAATGTTTCTTGACAAGATTATAAATTTGACTTTGTTTATGCATTTCTATTCATTTGTGCGTTATCTGTCATTTAGTTACTTCGGTGTATTTTTGTGCAAGAAAATTCGTTCTTTTCAAACTGGAATATTAGTAGCATGAATCACAAACCTTGTTTTGGAAAAATTCATGTATAATAATTCATTGCTTTGCCTCATAAGCAATTTAAACCTTTTTTTTTTTTTTTTTTTTTTTTTTTCTTAAAGGGACTTTGTCCAAAAAGTCGAATGACTAAGAAGGTGATCAGTTCAATCGATCAGCTTAGCTGATCCATCAGCCCAATAATAGAAACTTTGAAAATAGCTGGCTGGTCTTCATATCAGATTGCTTCTTGCATTTCTTGCACATCTGGGCCTTTCAATGGCAGTTTCTATGATAGTTTGCCGTGTTCTGTGATTTTTATATTGATTTTTTTTTTTTTTTTTTTTTTTGTACTCCAAGTGTTGTCTTGTGAAAAGTACTCCAAATGAGGCTCCGTCTTCCAAGGGTTAATAATCTATTTACAAAATAAATCTTGAGTGCAAGGAGAGTTTGGCTTTTAATTGCAGAAAAATGGGTTAATGACTTTTTTTTTTCCCCCTGAAGCCCCAACAGATTGTTGCTTTGGTGAACTACAAGATCACCATAGTTGATTTGTCAGGAAGGTTACATCTTGATGTTATCAACCTAGGGAAATAATCCCACCAAGCAGCACCATTGGTAAGTGCCTGAAAACCCACACCATTGTAAGTGAAATTGTAAGATGAAAAAGAAAAAAGGCGTGTTTGAAAATTCTAATTTTAAAATTTATCTCTTCATGCATTCTTTCAGTCAAAAGGTTAATATGTAATAAATATCAATTTTATTGACAACATTGGTGTTATTTTGTTGTTTTTTTTTTTATCCTTCAAATTTCATTAACTATCTATCTATACAGTATTTTAATGCATACATTATACACTACTAGTGATGGATGTCGCCAATAATAGCATTAATATTGCTGATTGATTCTATGCTTGATTATTTCTTTGTATATAAATTATATATATATCTATCATATATATATATATATATATATGGCTACTTGTATCTGATAATGCCTGTCTGCTAGGGTATCTAGTCAATCTTTGTTACAGATGCCTGCTCAGACACATTTATCTTTCTTCAACATGCACACAGTCCATCTATGATCTATACTGCAACTATAATGAGCAGACCTTAGTTACACTTTCTGGGAGACTGCATAATCTGGCATGATCAGCAGTTTGAACAAGGCCAGTATGCTCAAACTCTCAGTCACGATGACTTGTGACTTTGTGCTAGCACAACCATCAGCAAACAATTCTGCCTACCAGTTTCACTCACTGTTTGGTTTTCATGCATTTTCCAACAGTGTGACACACTGAGATTGCCTTTCCACACCAATGACATCAATAAAGTAGCTTCCTGAAAAATTGACCATGGGGAGACTCTAACCTAGGTCTCATGGTTAGAAAGTAAGTGTTCTAACCACTCAGCTTTGTACCCATGTAGCACACGTGCAGTATAAGCCACAAGTAGACTCTGTTTATTGAACAAATACAAATGTACCAGAACAAGCATCTGCAACAGGGATTGACCAACTGTCCCAGCAGAGAGCTATACTCTGATATAAGTGGCTAACCATTATATGTATGTATGAAAGGCCCATCAGAGCAAGAGAGCTTTTTCTATTGCTTAAATGTCCAGTTCTTTTGTTTATGTGCCTATTAAGGCATGGTTACTTAGACTAGCCTGTTACTGATTTAAATAATTTTTTCTATCATCTACTTAAAACATTTTAAATGTACACTTGGAAAAATTTATTTTCAGATAGTATTCTGCTTATATGATATAAATTGTATTTTGAATTTGGTTTTCATGTGGATAATTCTAGTTTGGCCTGCATGATTTAGATCCAGCTGAAAGAATGGATTCTTTTGACCATCAGGAAAATTGGAATATAAGAGGGACAATTATTTCAGAACCAGAAGAGCCATTATTGTTTTGGAAACTCTATTGGTAAAATGTTCTTGACTACTTGTTAGTGAAAGAATTTAATTAGAAATGATATTTTTCTTACTGGCTATCATGCTCAATAGCTGTTCTTGTGTAGCTTCTAGACCAGCAGATTTCAAACTTTTCTTACTGCCATCCACAGCAAGAACAGCATTTTGCACTGCAACCCATTATACCTATGTGTAATAAATCAAAGACAAACTCTGTTCACTGGGTTCATTTATTTAGCATTGACAATTTATATGCATTTCTTATGGTCCGCACATATTGGAATTGCATGTATCTATTTTTATTACCTATTTGTATGAATATAAAATTAGTACTTTTAGAAAAACAAGTTTAAAGGAAATTCTGTCATTCAGTCTGCAATGAGTCTGATGAACAAGATACATAAACTCTGAGAACAAACACACACACACACACATATATATATATATATATATATATATATATATATATATATATGTGTGTGTGTGTGTGTTAAAAATATAATATGAGTTTAACTTGGTGAAAAACTACCGATGATTTGAGTGTTGTGCAACATTTAGAGTTGTTTATGTTCTGCATTTTGCTCCCACCTGTGTATTTTTTTCTTTTCTTTTTTGTTGTGGCCAACTGAAGGGTCAGGTCTCACAGTTTAAAAAACTCTGTTCTAGACTATTTCAACCATTTTCTAATAGGAAACATAAGTGGGGAAACATTCTTGATGAATCCTATCAAAATATAAATCAAGGAATTACCAGAAATAATGTCAGGATGTCAACATTAGTGAATTGAATGATCAGATCCTTTTTCCCTTAGCAATCCACTTTGATGTAACATAATCCCCCCAAAAAAAAAACTACTAACCCTGTTATACTTTTGTCTCTTGCTAGGAAAATACTACTTCATTTTTCTGTTTTTTTGATTAAATTTTAATCAATAATCCAGTCTGGATAGTGTACCAAATGACCACAAGTTCTCCACCTTCTGCTGATATCTCAGTCATTTGTTATAACTGATCATCCACTGACTGGAGAGCATTCAGTGATCTAAACTTAAGATATAAGGGCAGGCAGTTAATTTCCTCTCACAAACTTCTCAAACCTTCCTCTATTTAAAATTATATATTTTATTTTATTTTTTAAGTGTATAAAGATTTTTAGGGTATTTTAGTGTTAAAAGTAATTATCTTGAATGTTTTTAATGCTTGCTGTCCTGGGTTTGTTTTTAAAATTAGCATTTTCAATCTTTGTGAAAGGAGATATATTTTTCTCTTTTAAACCCATTTGAAAATTCCTCAATTATTTAAATCTATCTTGTTTACTATTTCCACTTATCTATTATTTATCAGAATCCAGTCTGTGTTCAGTGTGCATATTGGAAAGGTGTTCTTATTTGTTTTTCTGAAATGTGTTTTGAGGCAGTTGGAGAACAAGGCTTTTAAGACATCCAACTACTTTAAAGTAATCTGAATATATCAGTTTCACATGATGTAGGTGGATATGACTTTTTTATGATGTCTACATATTTAACATGCATCTTTTTTAATCTTTCAACAACAACAAAAAAGGAAAAAAATTGAAGAAAAATAAATGGTTTGCAATATGTAATCACTTGATAAATTCTCAAGTCCCATACACTCCCAACTGCAGAGTCTAGGACCACAACTTCAACCTGCTAGGTGTTTGCAGCTACAGTTTCCATAGCAAGTAGGCCTTTTATGAACTGGAGTTACTTGCCCACTGCCCCACTGCCCAACTGGTTTTGAATACAGTTGTCCTTCTAAATTGGTTGGCAAGCAAAGCTAAGGATCCTAACCTGCTCTACTATTTAACCCATAGCTGTGTGCAGGCGAAGAGATGGATTTATATCTTTCCAAGGGTATTTGTATAAAAAATGGATGTAACCAATTCAATTAGAATAAGAACTCTGGTCATCAATTTCCTTGTTCCAAGCTGCTACCATTATACCACCAGCATATATGCATGGAGAGATAGGTCCTGTTTATTTCCAATATTTGTTTTTAGTTTTGCTTTCTTTCTCTTTTTTACTTGTACATGAAATTGTCAAGAAAAGTATATAAAATCTACAACTTTCATTTTATGAATGCTTTCAATCATGCAAGGCATTATTGACATAATCTAATAAATCCAACTAGAAAGTTAATCACCTGTAAAATTTCATGATCTTTCCTTCCATGGTGATTTTTTTTTTTTTTTTTTTTTTATTCCTGAGACAGATGTTGCTTTTATATGGTAGATAAATTGGTCTATGAGCAAGTCTGGTTTCATTCTTGCACATGCTGGATGCTTGATTTGTCTTTATTTTTTAACTATTCTGGGAGTTATTAAAAGAATGCATTGCTGATTTGTCTTTCTAGGTTTCATAAAATAACAATATAAGGGCATTATAATGCCACTATTTGTTTTGTCTTTGGATGCAAATCTTAATGATATTTCCAAAAGAATATCAAATGTTGCTATAATCTTGTTAGATGGCTTACTAAAGTTTTGTCTACTCTATGCTCTATAATAAATGTATTACCTAGGATATCCAGCATTGCTTTCAGGGGAGAAATGTGGTTACTGAAAAATATTGCTGCTACTCAAAACAATAGTGATTTTTTCCATTATACTGACATCTTGGTACACAATGTTAAGTAGTTTTCTCATTGAAAAGGATACAATCATATAAAGTTTGTCCTGGGAAAATACATGGAGAAGTCAGGTTTGAAGCCATTGAAATTGTCCTTGTTTTGTCAAGTTTGGGCCATTTTGGAAATTGAAGTTGCTTGAGTTTAGCAGTCTTATCTGTGGGAATTATGAGGATCCTTAGAATAAATATGTCTTCTTTTTGCCTGACATGTAGGAAAATCTGCTTTACAGATAATTTTTATTTCCTCATTTCAGATGGGATTTTTGAGAAGCATATTGGGCAACCCAGTTTGTAGTTGATCTATTAAAAGGAAACATCAGGTGTTTTCAGAGATTTGAAAATCAAAGGAAAGCTCAAAGTTGTTACAAATTCCTGGAAATGTTTGGCTATATTAATCAATTGATAATTCCAGACAATTTTTAAAGTTGTTCAGAACCCAATTGATTTCAAATCTCTGAAAACACCTGATGAAAAAAAAATCAAATGAAATCAATTGGGTTCTGAACAACTTTAAAAATTGTCTGGAATTATCAATTGATTAATATAGCCAAACATTTCCAGGAATTTGTAACAACTTTGAGCTTTCCTTTGATTATTTTTTCTTTGGGCAGGAATACTTTGCTCATGGAGCCACTGGATGTTTTATTTACTTTTATTTTGTTTTGCATTTAAAACTGTTATTAAAAAAAAAAATAATTTTATCCTGAATAGTTGAAGAATTTTTTAAAAGTTTTTTTTTTTTCTTTTTTTAATAGTTGTCCAGTACGCTACAAACGGTACAAATCTTGATAATTGTCATTATTTATTTTTATGACTTTGGTTGAAAAAGATATTAGAGCATATAAAGTTAACCTCTGGTAATGACTTGGGAGGTCAGTAGCACATTCCATGTAAATTTTTTTGTTGCTTTACCTCGAAGAATATAATTCTTTAGTTTTGCTACAAGTTATAAGCCCCATTTTCTGCAAACAAATTCTGACTCCATTGTTCTCTGGTAGAAATATGACATTATTTGACCTATCATTTCTGAGATCAAAAAACATTTTTGTACTTCATAGCAAACAATCTCTGTATCTTTGTCTATTTTTGCTCCAGATTGGCTAGAAATGATATACTGTGCTTATTGTTGTTGATCACTAATCAGTAATGACCCCACAATAGCTTATGTTATTATTTCAGGCTTTGGAGTTAGCCATGTTAAAAAAAAAAAGAAATAAAAATCTCTCTTTCACTCACACTTACACCTACCTGTGATATAGAAAGTGGAGAAGGTGGTTTTATACTTGTGACAACTTTTGAAGTTTGGATTTCTAAGCAGCATCCACTTTAAGTAAAGGGGAATGGAAAGTAAAGGGATTTTCATGGTTCAAATTGTAACAAAACCAAAAAATAGAGTATATCTGGGTGCTGGTCAGTATTAATCATCATACTTGGGAGAGAGTTCTGGTCCACCTTTGGATGGTTATAGATATGTCTGTGTTGCAGTTCTAAATCTTTTTCATATTGCTAGCCACCATGTATAGGCAAGGAGTTGGTAGGGGAAAGAAATGACATAGAATTTGTCACAAGTATAAAGTACCTACTCACCTGAATGATCAGGCAAAGCCCTGAATAAACACCTGCATATAATATAGTAAACATGGTTTGCGTTATTTCTCAATGTAGCATTTCTTTCATCATGTTACCTTGTGAGCATACTGTGCTGGAGAATTACCTCAGAGGTCCAAGAGGGCTGGAGTAATGTAGTCTAAATGTGTGTATAGGACAAGTGAATTTCTAGTAAGGCAAACTGTCCAAGCATTGATGCTGGAATGACTGGGTGTATGTGTCATTGAGTCAGATCAAGTCTGGCAGTGTGCTCAATATGCAAATTCTCTGGCTTGGCAAGAAAGTATAAAAAGGCAAGTGTTTGTTGAGAAGTCAGAAGTCTTTTGCACTCAACACAGGTCACATCATTGCTTACTGAACCAGAATCCATTGCAAGTGTGTTTCCAGTGTCTGTGATACAGAATCCCAGGTTTCCTGCTACACATGCATTGCCCTCTCTCTGCATACTGACAAGATCAAAGATTGAAATGCAAAATGGGGTGGTCATTGGCTGGTTGATGGAAAGCTTGGGTAAGGGGGCATGTTGTATGTTTACATACCTACCATTATCCATGGCACTGTCTGTTTGGTCCTTATGTCCAAGCAGAGATTGTATTATAGTCATAAAGACGAGCAATAGAAACTACACAAAAGCCATATCCATGGTATGCAGATTGAACTCATTACTCTCCTATATTACTCAGAAAATGAATCTTTCTGCTTTACTAAAATGTGCATTGATTCTGATACAGGACACTTTATTTGTTAAAGCTATCACATTGACAAACCATTTCATAAAATGTTTTCTAGCAAACTAGCACTTACCATATGTTTATTTATACTGTTGTTCATTTGTTCCTTAAAGAATATATTTTCCTTGAAGTGGGGCTTCTTTCTAGATTTTTAACTCTTTTACGTTTTTAATAAATTTTGCTTTTTAACTGTTTATTTTGATTGGTATTCATTGTTCTCTTTACCTTTTTTTTATAACTTTGCTTACAGGTTCAGGCTGTGAAAGAAGTTGTTCCTGGTAGAAGTAATAATGAAATGATTCTTGTACTTCAGTACTATGACTACTGTGTTGAGAGGACCATACAGGCATACCTTGAGGGTGAGTTTTATTTAATTTCAAAAACTTTTTCTATTGAGTTAGAAGAAGATAAATGGCTGTATTGAATCACTAACTTAAAAATGTTAATTCTGTTAAATACAGGTTTGAGTTAAAGTAAGCACCTTTAGAATTGGAATGATGTTGCCAATGATCTGCTCATGAATTATATTCAAATCAAACTGCTGGAAGATATTTTTCAACCTGGTCTGCATCTGCTGGTGTGTATATGCTTTTCATCCCTAGGTGACAATGAGAATCTGGTGAAAGGGAGGGTGGAGCATGGCCTCAATGCATAAATTTAGCAGTTTTTACCTCTCTTATTTTTTTTTTTTGTTAGATTTTGCATTATTCTAAAAAAGAACATGCCTCTTTTCATCACTGCTGGCCAAAGTGTCTACAACTTGAGATGTGTCAATTCTAACTCATTGCATTAAGATCCTAGTGTGATTGTCTGACCAGGTTGTAATGGATTCCACTAAACACTGGATCTTTTTCAAGTGAGAATTTCTTTTCAGAGGTTTACTGTAGAAAAAAGAAGAGAGAAAAACAAAAAAAATTGACGAGAGTTTGCCGGCAAACTAGCTGTTCTTCTTCGCTGTCGGTTGCCTCAAATAAATAAATTGCAAGAATCCTTTTCTCGGCCATTGCACCGGGCAGTCGTGAAACGGACACCCAAATCAAACGCACTTACTTCAACCGCCTCTTGGTCTGCCAGTCTATTTGCACGTCCGACCCTGTTTCACGAAGTCTGCTGAATGACTCGCCTTCTGCTGTGCCGCTGGCGCCTCGCCTTTTTATGCTAGTCCGACAATGCTGAAATTTGCATGTGTACTTGTACAATCTCGTTTTGGACGAGACCGGCGCGTATAAATCGTGTCTTCGACAGCGGCCATGTTTCCTTTTGGATTTGTCATGCAAGCAAGACACGTTCGCACATGTTTCGAGCTCCGAGGTAAGTTATCACATTTACAAAGGAGTAGAGTTGTTGGCCAAAAATCGATGCTCCAGAGTATCATACAGAAACCATTTTTTCATCAACCGTGAGCATACAATCAAGAAGAGTATCACATTTTTATTTTTTTAAGGAAAAAGCAATTTTGCATTGAATACTGGTGCCATATATGGTCTGGTGCAACTTCTATTCATCCTAACAAAATCCAAAGAAGGATCCCATAATGTAATCGATCCTGACTTGGTATTTTGACTTGAGTAACTTTCTCACCAATGTGGCATGGCTTCTCTCTGTCTTTTCTACAAATATTTTATGGCAACTTCTCTGACAAGCTTTTTTTCCTGGTGTCCCTACTACATGAACTTAAGCATGCTACTAGATTGGTATCAAGGTCCCACCATTTTACTGTTAAATATTTAAATGTAACTGCCACTTCTACTTCAACAATTTCTTTTTTTTTGCACTTCCCACCTGTGGAAGTTCCTTTCATACAGTTGCTTTTTTGATAAATACAATCTTCAAAAATTTAAATGCAACATCATTTGCCATCTATATTAAATTCTGTTCATCTTTTTGTTCTTTCCTTGATCCTCCCTATACCAGTCTTTTCTCACTTTCACTCTTTGTAACCCCTTGCGTACTAGTGACATTCCTGCTTTGCTTAGGATGAAAGGATTTAAAAAAAAAATATATATATATATATATGAGAGAGACAGATGTACACATAAACAAAAGAATGGGCCACTCACAAAAAAAAAAATTATTACACAGATGCCATGCAGAAACTGCTATTTTTGTTCTATCATTGTGTTATTTTCTGGTAAGGGTCATCTAAGACAAAAGTTACAAGGTTTGTATTATGACTGATTTCCTGCTCTCCTTACCAAAACTTAGGACCTTTACAATGCTATCATTTTGAATGTTTGTTGTGACATGTGAATGTCATCATAGAAAAATTGTCCCAATTCTGTATTGACCAGAATTCTGTATTCTGTATTTTCTTGCTAAAAAGGAATGAAGATTTCAAAATAAAATATAAATTTTGGATGTTTCTCTTAAGAGATTATCCTCAAGCTTGTGTTTTTTATTTTGGGAATTTTTCCTCTCCAGATGCATCATTGATTTAGTAATTCAAGTTGAGTTTTTAATTTTTGCCTTCCACAAATCCTTTTGACATTTTCTGTTTCAGTTTAGTTGAGTGTGTCTGTCATGGGACCTCAGGATAGTCTTCCTTGGATGAAAAACCTAGCTCTGTTCAATAGATTATGGAGTAGTTGGGTGACATTTCTGAGTGTCAAGTGTTTTATGACCACCAATAATTCTGCGAGTTGTCGTCTTCAATGCGGTTAGCCACTTGACCAGAAGGGAATAAAAGAATATATAAATAAAAACCTTTGGGTGTCAAGTGACAACAAATTGGATATTGATGATTTCTGGTTGCTGTTTTATATTAAAGGGTGCAGTTGGAATTGAAGTCAACTCTGAACCACTGTTCTCGGGGAACACTGTCTCTTGGGTAGTTCTGATGCCATCTGTTTGAGTTGCTAGCTATGTGTCATGATGTTAAGATGAGCAGAAAGTTAGTAGGGGGAAGAGTGAAAGGAAAGAGCAGATCTCCAGGCTTGGAGTTTGTATTTAAGCATGAAACACTGTTGCTGCTGGGTGCTGACCTCAATGTACACTTCTAACTCATAAATATAGCATACCTTAAAAATGTTTGTTTATATATATATATATATATATATATATATATATATATATATATGTTAATATTAGCTGTTTTCTTATAAGGAAACATTCAGCATTCATTGATTGAGCAGCCAGTACTGCTGTGAATTGAAATTTATAAAATCCTTCTCTTTTAAAAGATTTAAAATCTTTTAAATCCAGTTGCTGTTATTGCTCTTTCCAGTATTGATGAGGTTTCCTTTTGTTTGAGGTAGAGTGAAATGTCAGCATCTTCATTATGTCATTATTCTCTCTTTGAATTACATAGGATATCCATTTTAGGTGTTGCTGCTGTTGAAAGTCCTTGAGTTATGTGGTCCCTATTATTTGGTACAGTTCTTTGTGTTTGTGGTTCTGTAACTCCAGTCCACATGGTTTTATCTATATAATTTCAAATTTGGTTCTTTTTTAAACTTGAAAAATTTATTTTACAAAAAAAAAAAATAACCTTTCTACATTTTTCATTCATAGATTACAATATGAATTTTACTTACTGATAAAAGCTGGTTTGCAAATAAATATCCACTTCAGTAATAAATGATGTTAATTAATAAAATAGCCAATGTGTAGCATTTGCTTTTTTGTAAAAATATATACTACTCAGTATCATACTAACCTTTATCAGTTTGTATATGACTTATTTTCTGTACAAAAAGTTTATCCAGCCACTAAAGGTGACCCTGATCCCTGAATTTGAATTTGTTTGAATTTCATAGTTGTGTTGTCATATCCTGCTATGACAACAGAAAACTCCTTTTGAGTGAAATTAACAATAAGATTACTGCAAGTGAGAGGCATTGAAAAAGAATGCAATGGAAGGGAAAGTAATATTAATAATGCATAGTGCTAAAGATTAATGCAAGTTGATATCATTTGACCATCACAGTTTTCTGAAATAGAGCAATCCCAAATAATAATTGTAATTGATGTGAAGTTAGTATTTCATTTCATTTTATTTTGAGTGACAATATTTAGATTTTGAGATTAATCTGTATTTTAGGAGTAGAAGTGATGCTGTTTACAAATAACAGAATGGGTATTGATTCTCTTGTCTTTTGTCAAAAGGGTTGATCTTTGACAAGTTCACTTTGTTCTTATTATCAATAATATCAGAACAGTGAAATTCTTTCGCTCTCATATAAATGACAATTCTTGAATGAACTTCATTTTTCTAGGACAAATGTACAATTATTCATTCTTCAAATTGCATTTACTATATTTTGAAGAAGAAAAAGAAAACTTTTTGATTTCATATGCATTCAAATAACCAAAAATTATATAAATCTATTTTTCTTTTTACAGATGGTGCTAAGGAAGCTTTAAAAGAATGGCATTTCTCAGAAAACAAGGTATTTAACATATTTTAGAATTTAAGGATTGAAAAATATTTTCCCCTTTTGTTTTAAGGCTAAATGATATTGACATTTCCATCTGTTTTTAATGTTGGAAACTTTGTAAGAATAACCAAGTTTATCACTTTGGTTGCTTAAACAAAATGCAATCATTTTATATAAGATATCTTGGGTGGGTAACCACGAAGCCACACTATGTTGCAGTCTGTGCCATTTCCCTCCTGCATATGTCACATCAAATGACCATCAAATGACCTACCACCTTAGGCCTTCTTACCAATATAACACATCATGACTATAAACAACCAAACACAAAAACCTAAACCAAGTCAATAAAAATCACCTAAACCCTTTAACCTTTCCCTCTCCAATATTCATGATATTCATACCACATTCTGCAGTGTAGAATCGTTCCTTTTTGAAAAGTCTGTGGGCATTCTAGCTCTCTGTAAGACTAACTCTTCTATCTCCCCCTCTGATTTCTCAATTCCTGGTTACCTTTCTTTTACTTAGAAAGGACTCTAAACTCTACATGCATGGCCTGGGAGTTTGTCTGAGAACATCACTCATTGGCTAGAGAACCCTCTCTTGAATCTCCAGACCACTCATACATGTGTCTATGTCTCTCTCTCTCTCTCTCTCTCTCTCTACTTAACTATCTCTTCTTTCTCTACCATTCCACTTCCTCTCAAAACTTGTGTACTGGATAGTATTTCTGATAATATAGACACCCATTTGCAAACATATTCCTGTTCGGAGACTTTAACGCCCACCATACTAGGTGGCTAGTGGCATCCAAACCCTTAACTTCTCAATCTTTCACACAAGTGGTGGACTTCCCCACGTATTTCCCCAGTAATCCTGGTGGAAATGCAGCTCTCTTTGATCTCTATTTTACCTCTTTCCCTGACTCTTGTCGTACTATGAAGCTCTTCCCTCTTAGCAATTCTGATAATGCTGAATCATCTGTAAACATCTCCTTCTGCTCCTCCCCCTGCCATAACCCTCCTACTAACAAAATATCTTTCTGCTATTAATGAGCAGATTGGAATTCATTCCATGATTGGCATCCCTTGGAATATGGTTTTTTAATCACCCCATTCTGAAATGTGCTGCTGAGGTCTCCTCCTGGGTGAAAGCCAGCATTGATGTGTTTATTCCA
This sequence comes from Acanthosepion pharaonis, assembly GCA_903632075.3. Taxonomy (NCBI): domain Eukaryota; kingdom Metazoa; phylum Mollusca; class Cephalopoda; order Sepiida; family Sepiidae; genus Acanthosepion; species Acanthosepion pharaonis. Next base: position 884,882 of record CAHIKZ030005534.1, read on the forward strand.
TTTATTCTAGGAAATATCAATACAAAACTTAAATGCAATGTCAATTGCCATTGATGTCTTGAACCTTTGTTCATCTTTTATCCTTTCCTCATTCCCCCTATAGAGTTTTATTCTCTCACCTTCACTCTATCTAACCCCTTGTGAACCAGTGGAACTCCTGTCTTTCTTGGGGTGAAATGCTTTAAAAAAAATAAATAAATGAAATGATATAGGTCAATACTTTAGAACATTGATGTTCTAAGGCAAGGGTCGGCAACCTACAGCCCATGGGCCTGATCCGGCCCACAAAGGCATTTTGACCGGCCCGCGGGCCTGATTACCAATGACTATTTTTAACGTGAGAGACGACCTTCAAATGAAATTTGTTATATGTCATTTTCCATAGAATGTCTACACATCTCGGTGCACTAAAAATATTAGACTATCTGCCAGTTACCTTTCATGAGACTTATTTTACCAAGTTGCGTTGCCTACGTTTAATGTCAAATAATGGATACATATTTGTTATGACCCTTGGCTACATTAAAAGGTAACAGAAGCGAAAGGAATGATAAAGTGAAAGAGGCCAGGGAGGGACTGACATGCGAGGTAACAGAAATCTAAAGACAGTTAAACATACGCGCATTATACATACATGATTCATGAATGTGTGGATGATACCGCATGTGTACGTACGTAAGTGTATATGTTTGCAACTATTTGTACTCGTATGTATGGGTATATGTTCTTCGTTTTTGTTTGATGTCTGTGTGTGTGGTTCGTTTGTGGAACAATTTTCAATAACAGTTTCAAACCTACACGTCATAATTTCATCCATTTTCACTTCGGTTGACTTTTTTCACTTTAAAGTATTTTGACGTTCGTTGAGGAAAAGTAATTTTTGTTAGGTGTTTTTTAATTTTAGATTTTCTTTTGTTTTACTGATTTCTCAATGTTTATTTTCATTATGGTTTTAAATATTTAGGTTGACAGGGGTCTGCATATGTAATTTTCCTTAATTTTTCATCAATGGCCTTTGTCCGGCCCACAACCCGTCATTATAACACGATCTGGCCCATGAGGTCAAATGAGTTGCCAACCCCTGTTCTAAGGTATTGACCCATATCATCATCATCATCATCCATCTCATAACTGGGTGTGGTTGTAAGGTCACTGCACAGCTGATTACTTGACTAGTTACCTTCAAATATCTGGGGTAAAAGCTCAAGTGGTACTCATTCATGCATAGTGTGTCTTGGGCAAGTAGACCTGTCAGAGCCCTACTCTCTTCAGATTACCATATATATCAGAGATGCTGACAGGTGGGTGTCCTGTGTTCATGACACATAAAAATCTTAAAGGATGCAGTAACTTTCTCATCTATTCATGCCATGGATGCAACTAAAATTTCCTATGAAAGCAATACATTGTTAAAAACCAATGCATAAGAGCTATGACATCATAAAAGGAATTGTTACTGGTTGACACTAGGTAAACAACATCAATTTAAAATGTAACTAATGTATTCTTTTCTAATATATTCTTTTTGTATACTTACCTGGCTTATATCAGAGGGTATCCCTCAGACGGGGCTCTGCTGTAAGGCAGTGTCTCGTCTCTGGGAAACTGACTCCATTTTTACATGGTCTATAGGGAATTTTTGCCCAAGCCTACGGGCTCGGATACCCCACATTAAACTCAGCCTTGTGCCACATCTTACTGTGTGGGGCAGTGAGTAAGTAATTATATTCTTTTTGTAACCGAATGCAAATCATTCGTCCAATGAACTAGATTTATTTATTTTTTTTAAACATTTTGTAGTTTTGCTGTTAACATAGGTTTTGAAACTATGAATGCAAAATGTTTTAATTAATAAACAGACATTTCTATTTAACATTCAGTTCATTGTTCAAATAACATTTTAACAAAATTCAAAGAATGTCTTCAGACAAAAGAGATTTTCTATTGAAAAAATAAAACCCCAAAAAATCAACTTTTTTTTCTGTCAATTTAAAAACTTTGTTCTGTCACAATTCCTGAAAGAAAAAAGAAGAAAAGTTTCTTAATTAAACTGTAATTAAGTGTAAATACTGTTTTTGTTTTGAAATTTATTAATTTATTTAAAAAAAAGAAAATTGTTCTCTCAATTTAAGTGATTTGGCATGATTAAAATTGTTTTTTGGGACGATGGTAAAAAAAAATAACGAGTTTGTACCCATGTAGTTTGACTTAAAAAAAAAATATTAAGAAACTTTAGTTGGGACCTATTGAATTTCCTAGAGACCTACCCAAATCACCACCTGTAGTTTCTGGGGACTCGCTATATTAAAAACTTATCAGCATCACTATATATTAGGTATGGCCACTGATTCGCTAAAAATGCTAAGCATGCCATGATGAAAAAATGCTCCAAACTTAATAAAAACAAAATTTTATCATCAAAGTCTTTATTATTAAAGGAAAGGCCAAAAGAATTTTTGATAATTAAATTTAGGTACCACCACCTAAGGTATAGAATTAATTTTTAAAAACAAAAAAGCTTTTATTTTAATTTTTAATTTTAAGCTAATAGATTAAATTTAATATTTCCAATAAGCAAAATACTTTGTATTTCATAACTAGTTTAAATTGATTGGAAGGTGGAGCTTTTTTTTTTTTTTTTTTTAGCCCAATGTAATTCTCTTTATTAAAAAAATCTTCCAAAAATAAAATATACTTTTCTGAAACTTTATATGAGGAATATTAGCTAATTCATCTGATTTGAAACAAATATTATTTCCTTAAGTTTAATATATCACAGCAGAAAGGCATTTTTTATGTAGTGGTAACTGTTTAAGCTGTTGACATGCTTGATGACAGCTTGATGTTTATCTCATGTTCTATGGAGGCTTTAGTTATAAATAATAATTGAATATAATGTGAGGGCTTTTGAATTATAATTTTTAAGTACTCAATAATCTTACACATTTAAGAAAATATTCATAATCTAATGTTTTATTGAATTTTAGATACTTTCTGACTTTAAATTTACTATAATTATCACTCTTATTTTCTGATAATGTTGTATATGGATGACCCAATCACCAAAAATTGGCATGTTTATACACATACAAAATAAAAATTCAAAATTCTTTTAAATATATTGGTGTTTGATAAATTGTACTAACCTTTTCCATTCATGATTAGTAAATATAATTTTTACTTAATACCATCTAAAAAGGTGAAATTAATACAGGATTTATGATTTAAAACTTATTTTAATTCAAATTTAAAAAAATGAAAACAAATCTTGTAAAAATTCATTTTTCATTGAAAAAATTATTTTAAGACAATATTATCCTTAATATATATTATTCATAAAACCAATTAAAAGCTTCTCTAATTAAATAATATCTTAGTTTTATTGTGTTTTTTATTTTATAATTCAGAGCAGATTTTCCACAGGGTCTGATTTTACAAAAGAAATTTGATGATTTAAATTCTCCAATGAGTTTTGCTTTTTGCTAAAAATGATCTCCTTAAATTAAATAATCTCATAGGTTTATTGCATTTTTTTTTTAATTTTTACAATTCGGAGCAGATTTTTGGTAAATGGTGTTTTTGTTTGGTAAAAACAAATTGATGATTTAAATTTTCTAAGGAATCCTGCTTTTAACTAATATAAATGTGAAGAGGGTGAAATTTTAATTTCTCAAAATTAAATCAAGGTAACGTAAAAAAAATTCAGAAATAATTTAATTCATTTGTGAATAAGTTCTGAAAAGTTCATTAAAATCTGACAATTATTTGATTTTTGCAAGAATTTCCAAAACAATGTGATTTTACACAAAAAAGACATTAAATTTGGCATACTAATCTTTGGTCCATCTGCTGATGCAAGAAAAACAATATTTTCACCCAAATTTTGAATATGTTAGATAGAATTAAAAAATTTAATAAAATAATCAAAAAATCCTTTGACCTTTCCTCTTAATAGCAAACCTTTTGACGATAAAACTTTTTTTTGGTGGGTGGGTCCTTTTTTTCTTTTTTCATCATGCTATGCTCCTTTTTAGCAAATTTTTGGAGGTACCTTATTAAATTATAATTGCTTTTATCCTTTTTAGAACATTCTAAATTTTGTGGGGACAAAAGATTAGTATGATCACTGAACCTGAAATAGATCCCACATTGAGAGAATTTAAAAGAAAAACAATGCACAAAAGTGAATATCAAAATAAATTTGAGTAATTAAGAAACAAATACCTTTGCTATAGAGCAATTTATGCAGATGGATCCAAAGTTTCAAATAAAATGGGGGCTGCCATGGATAGCTGTAAGAAAAAGCAAATGAAACTGCCTGATGATACTCCTGTTTTTTTTTGTTTTTTTTACGGTGGAACTGCAAACCCTGAGGATGGCCTTTGATTTTATAAGGATCTTGACAGAGCAACAGTTTGATATTTATCCTCTATGGTTGCCCTGAAAGAAGGAAAAAAAAATAAACTAACCACCCTTACATTGCAGATATGCTGGAGATTTATCACAATGTTTAGAAATTGAAATTTTTTTTTTTTTTTTTTTTTTTTTTTGGCATGGATATCAGCCCATAAATAGTAGTGAAAAAGTAGATGAACTAACAAAAAAAAAACATTGTAACATGGAAGTAACTAATATAAAGAAAATTAATCACTGTATAAAAAGCAAATGGCATGTAATATGGGACACATTCTCAGAAAACAAACTTTACGAGCACCAACCCAGTGTCAGACAGGAAAGTGCAAAATCACTAAAAGGCCAAAGAGAGGGCATTGTGCTAAATAGTTTGTATTGGACATGCAGGATTAACTCCTGTACACCTTCTAATGATGCACCTATATCAATCATAGCTTGACAGTTAAGCACATTCTGACTGAATGTAAAAGCTATCGGCTTAAATTTAGTAACTACTACGATGTCACAAATATGAAAACATTGTTTAAAGATGTGGTCCCTGGCCAGATAAAAGGGTTTCTGACAGAAATAGGAATTTTTGAATTCCTTTAAAAATTCTTTATGCTTTAAACGATTCAAATTGACAACTTAAACAATCTATTTAAAATCAATTGTAGCTGCCATATTGAGCCCCTCCAGCTATTGGAAGTAGAAAAAAAAATACCTGTATATGATGCATTTGGCGGAGGAGGGGGGCATATTTAATAAAAAAATCGAAAATTACTTTTTTCACTGCAAGTTATTCATTATATCATTTACAAAAATTAGAGCCACTTACACAGTATTTCAGGCTCAATTTAGGTTTATAGTTTGTAACTATGCAGTGTGGTAACAAAGTAGATTTGACTGGAATATCATTATCTTATTGTTACATAATTATAGTGAAATCATTAAGTTTTTTTTTTTTTTTTTTTTTTTTTCAAAAGCATTTTATTTTTGGTCATACATTAATTTAAAATATTCCTTTTTACAGGCTTTATTTTTTACATGGAATAAGATCATTCTAAATTTCAGAATTTTGCTATTGCCCATCAAAATTAATAGAAGAAAGTGATCAAAAAACAGCAATGGAAACAAAGAATAAATGAAATAGCTTGAGTTTGTTCAACTTAGGAAAGTTAGTATTGCAACCAAAGTATTCTAAAATGCTGCCAATAACAAAGGAGAAAATGAAAAATACTGAACAAATCAAATATAGCATCAAAATTTATATTATTTTTATTTATTTGTTTTGTAACTAAATACATAATTGTCAACAATTATTCTGTAAAACTTGATATTTCCTGTAATAAATTCTTAAATATTATTGTTATTATTTTACTGAAGTGTAAGGGAGTCCTACATTTACAACTCCTTATTGTTAGCCATGTAAAGAAATGTTGATCAAAACTGCCTAAAACCTTTAAGCACATATTGCCGCAAAATTATCTAATGTTAAATACGCCCCTCCTCTGCCAAATACAACCCCATACTGCATTTGTGAAGTCCATAAACCTTTCCATGGCTGTATAATATGCACTTCACCTGGGCTGTTTATAAACTAGAAAAGTTTGAATCTGTATTTCACTTTCACTGTCACTAATTTTGCCACTATGTTCATTTGTCATAGAGTTGCAACTGAGCTAATTCTTTTGTAAGATGGCAATAAGGGCATTTTCTTTTGAACTTGCTTAAAAACAGTTGCATTTAATTATACTGACAGCATGCTTTAAAAAAAACAGAAAAATTGGAATTTAAAAAAAAATTGTTGAAAGAAATAGTTCCAAATCATTTTATTTTATTTTAAGGTAAAATACGAATTAAATTCCTAGAGTTGTGCATTTTATACAGAAGAAAGTATTGTCAATGAACAGACTTAACAAAAGTGATTTTTCAATTTTCCCTGATTGGGTGGACCAGTTGAGATTGATAGCAATCAAGACATTACTTGGGAATAGCCAGTGTTATAAAAACAGGGGAGATAACCAATATATTGAAAAATATTGAAATCAAGTGTTAACTAAGCTAGTGTAAATTCTACATAAAAAAACAAACTTAACCATGTTTAATTTTTTATTTATTTTTTTAATTAATTATGGACAATGAAAAACTTCACAAGTTAGAATGAATGTGATTGTTGGGCATGCAAAATCCCCCACATTATCTTCTCTTTTTTTTATTTTTTATTTTTTTTTCCATCCACAAAAATTGATATTATGTACATGGTGTGTTAGAAAGGAATTTCCTTTATTATGAACTCCTTTCAGAGAAACAGATCATTGATTCTCAACAAGAATTGATTCCAGTTTATGTGAAGGCAGCAATTAACAAATTGTCCCTTCAGAATGAGTTATAGAAACAGTGTAATATTCCCTTATATAACATTGGAGTGCATGTTTCTTTGGTGACCAGGTCAAATGTTAGTTTTGCTGGAAAGTTTTCACTTACCTGCCATATTTGGATTATCACTTACTCTTATCTGTAATGAGATGTCTCAATGAGGAGGTCAAAGAAATAAAATGCTAAATTCCCTAAAAAAACTGCAAAAGCATTTCTTTGAGAAATATAAAAGTTCTTCAGAAATGGAATTAAGAAATTGCTTGATTTGACAAAAACAGTGAAACAAAATGGTTAATATTGTTCATTAAAGTTAATGTTGAAATTTTTTTTTTTTTTTTTTTTTTTTTTTAAATTTAAATTTCTTTTGCAACCAAACCAAATTTATGTTCTCTGATTAATCTTTTGGTAACATTACTTTTATTTTTGAAAATCCACATTTTAGTTTCCATGAACTCTTACCTTTTCCCTGATTTTTTTTTTTTTTTTTTTTTTTTTTTTTGTTCTCTTCTTTCTAGGTATCCAAACACAAGAAAAAGAAGAGTAAAAAGAGCCAGTCAAATCAGAACCAGTCTGCTGACCAACAAAAGTTGAATTCTCAAGCTCAGGCCAACAACAATACAAACGCTCGATTATCAAATGGTATTGTTAATGGTCTGTACCTTTTTATCTTCCAATTGGTGATAATGAATTTACTAAGACATGTGCAGCAACTGGAGTTAATCTTGAAATGATATAGTTAAATGATTTCTCTTGTCAGTAAATTTAGCATGTTTGATATTTCATTCTGACAGTTAATTTAAGTGTCAAAGAAAAAAAAATTCAACTTTTTAAAATTTTGTTTTTAAGTTAGAACTAAAATTGACTTAAAAAAATTTTTTTTAATTTATTTGTCAGTTGATTTGTCAAATTACAAAGTTGCAGTAGGATGGTGATTTTTCTAAGCATAGCTTACTTGTGGCACAAGGCTGAAAGTATGGGGTCACCCAGTGAGGAGTGAAATCACTAATGTATCATAATTGCTCTAGCGAGACAAACTTGCTATTACACTATGTCAAGGTGTCCAAGTTACAACAGGATGATTTTGGGAAGGATTTATAATTAAAATACACAACATTTTAAATTATTTACTATTCTTTTCCTGATTGCATACTTAGCAGTTTTATATTGCATGCAATTTCAATAAGTTAGTTCTTTTATATCTCTTGCTTTTTAAGGAATGCGCACTTTCTGTTCTCTATTAAGATTTCTTTAGTGTGCAGGCCAAAATAGATGTAATAAACACTTTTTGAAATAAAAAATGGGGCATTTATTTCACACATATATATATATATATATATATATATATATATATATATATATATATATATATATATATATATTCATCCCTTGACTTAGAGTTTTCTATCCTAAATCTTTTCTAATTGTCAAAAATGTTGCTATTACCAATAGTCTTCTTTTGCATTTATATCAGAATATGCAAAACTGAAGACAATTTTGATATCACATTGTAAATCCTTCATTTATATAGATGTTTGTTATCGCAGCCTTGGAAGACCATTGATTTTTCCATGCGCATGAGTCACTCTAATGCAGCATATGATGTTGCTGCAAAGTTCCATATGTGAGAGGCAGACACAACCGCAGATGTTGCATGTACAGGCCTGTCTCAATGACAATGATGAGTCCCATATGTCAACAGCCCACTGTAGATTAACTGCTGCCATTTAAGGTGGTGTTTTCCTAGGTATTAGGGTTGATATTAAATGATATGAAGTCTTTTTAACAAATGTGCTTAAATCAAAGTTGTGGTGGTCAGTTCTTCCTCCTTCCATTTGAAAATTCTGCATAGAGAATGTCCTTTGGAATTCTTCTGTCATCCATACAGACATGATCTAACTAGTGGAGGCATTTCTTCCACAGGAGAGAGTATATTCTTTCAGAGATGATTTAAAAACTTGAAGTTTATATTATTTTTGTTCCTCCAGGTGATAACTAATGTGTGTTGTGAATGTTCAAAATCTATAGAAAAGGCTATCCTCTTTACAATGATGAAATTATTGTAATATTGCCTTGATTCTTTTGTAAGCCAATGCTTGTTATTAGAGCAGTTACGTCATTTTGTCAGAATTAGTAATATCAGGTACATTCAAGGAGAGCAAACACTCCTGGTAATTGTTGAATAAATTTGGCAGTCTGAGAATGCTAAGATGTTTTACTAGTTTTGTTCAATTTATTCAGTGTGTTTATTTTTGCAGATAACGTGCCTACAGGTATCAACTCCACAATTCACATTGGTAAAAACGTTTCTCGAACAGGTGTTGTTGTATCGACGTCATCTTCATCATCATCATTATCACGAGGGGACTCCCACGTGGCTGCCTCCACCTCACTTAAAGGTGAAAGTTCCTTAGGGCCAACCTCCTCACATAAGGACTTGAATGATAGTGCTGCTGCTACGGGTGCTAGCAAATCTGAGTCTGCAACTGACAACGAATCCGATCGTCACAAACACACAGTACAATCCTCACAACATGCCGTTGCCTCCTCCAATTCTGATACATATCATGGCTCTCAGGAATCAAGTTTAAATGATACTGATTTGCCTCGGGTCAAGCCAGGTAAGTGTTTCACTATGCAGCTGTGACGACATCAAAGAATGTATTGAGTAGATGACTGCTTTTTTTTTTTTTCTTTTTTTTTTTTTTACATTCATAGCTGCATTGCTAAAACAGGTGTACAGTTTTTACTTTTATGTACTTGTGTAAAAAGATATTGGATATCAGTAAAGGCATATGAGTTTAGGTTCAAGTATTGCTGTGTTAATCTCAGAAATATTTTTTATTGTGTTCATTTAATTTCTTGGTTTAAGTTTTATAGTAATGATCTTTATCTTACAATATGTTTTGCTTTTCATGTTGATATTTTAGATGTGGCCGACCGTAGTTCTCCACAACTTCCCATCCTACGTAGCTCTAAGCAATGTTTATCCGCTTACCATCCTTCTTAGTCTCTGTCCTGACATTTATTTACACAAGCCCAGTTAAGTAGGCTACTCTGTTACCTTCTACTCCAGTGAGTTTCAAATTCTCCAAACTGTCTTTTCCTCATTATGTGTAACAGAAATTCAAACTTTCTCTTTCTGATTCTAAGTATGTCTTTTTTATTCCTATTTTCCCCTAAAACTTCCACATTACTCACATGTTCAGTCCATGGTATTTTTAGCATCCTTCTGTAAAACTGCATCTTTGTTGCATTTGGTAAAAATTCAACTGACTGTACAAAATGAATAGCTAAATGAATGTTTAACAATAGATAGGTAAAATTTCAATGTCTTTAAATGATACTTACTTCATACATCAACACAAACCTTACAATTTTTTTTTTTATTTCAAAAGGAAATGAAGTAAAAAGAAAAAGCAATAGTTATGTGAATCTGCATTTGTAATTCACTGTTTAAGAAGGTCGATTTAGAAAGTGAATATTTTAATTGTCATGACAGAACAGTTCATTATAGCTTTTGTCTTTCTTGATTTTAAACTTTCTCATTTAGGAAGTGGATGTGCTGGTAAATGTTATCATTACTGAAAATGGAATTGCTGAACTGAGTTCAAATTCCAACCTTGTCTATTGTGTTTGCTTATGCACACATACTCTTGGGAAAAGCATGAATCTGTTTTTTTTTTTTTTTTTTTTCACCCCACGCCACCAAATTATGAATTAAATAGTAGAGCAGACTTGGCTGTCTAACCTTACGTGGCAACCATTATGGGAGAAGGATCTCTTTCTATATAAAACTGAAGAAAGCAACTTGAAACCACACCACTATCTTTCCCAAAGAGTCATAATAATTTTCAGATAAAGAAATAAACAGAAGGAATCTGTGGAGAGACATGATTACCATGTCCTGATGGACACAACATTAAAAAAATCTGAAAAAAATAGCGACACATTGACCAATCAAAACCACATTTGGGGGAGAAATGCAAACAGGTAAAGTGTACAAATACAGTTGGTTTTACTAGAGTATTTTGTATGTTAAATGATAAAACTTAATTTTTACAAAAAAAAAAAAAGTTTTATCATTTAACATACAAAATACTCTCACTGTTTTAAAAACAATGTTTAAAATAATATATTTATTTAATAAAAATGCAAAATGTTTTTTGCATATCTTAAGTTTATTATATATATATATATATACACACACACACACAATTCATTCTGTTAAAATTTAATGCACAGTAGTAGCACTGTAAATATAAACACAGTAGAGGGTTCCCAATGGGCAGAGAATTTCAAGAGTAATAGAAAAATTTCTTTTTTAGTTATTTAAATTACAAAGTTTGATATAGAATAGGTGGGATTGGCATGCCATGTTCAAATTCTAGCCAAAATCTCTTTTATTCACTTAGCATCTTCATCCAGTTATTGGTGGAATCACTGGGCAAACTAAGTTCTTTTGCTTTGGCAGGGAATTAGTCTAGAAGGAAAGCTCTGAATTCAAACCCATGTTTTAACATGCTAGCAGGGCTTTCTTTTTTCTTTTATTGAAAATTTGGTCTGACCATACATTGCAACTGATCCTTTACTAGCCTTCCTTGGCATACCTTACCTGGCTGCTGGATTCTGGAGGGGATGTCAACAGGGTAGGTCTGGATGTGCAACTCCTTACTATCTTAGAAAAAAATCCACTCACTTCTATGTTCCTCCTTCTTAAAGAGAACCATTATCATCCTCTGGAGTGGATAGTATTGTTGTATTTTTTTCTTTCTTTAACAAAAATTATGAGAGCTCTCTGAAAAATAAAGTTCAAATCCAACATGTTTATTAATTTAGAAATAAAAAGAAATTGTGCGTACATTACTCACATTACTATGCTACTTTCTATATTCTGTCACCATCAAGATTGATGCCCTTGTCTCATTCGTACATAAAATAGGTCATCTGCATGAAACCACTTTTGGATAAGTGTTGTTTGACAAGCACAAACAGATGACAGTCCTGGCTTGACTCCTTCATATTATGTGGTGGATATGATAAAACTTACCAATCATATCACTGAAGTCACTCTTTTAACAAGTTTGCTGTCTGTTGAATGGGGATTGTGTCACAACAGAATGATGTCCTTATGCACACCTGATCCCCTTTCAACTAACAGTTTACCACAATATGTCCATTGTGTCACAATATCTGACTGCATTAACTGTTTGGCCATGCAAATTGAAGTTTACAACCTGCACACATTGTCTACATCAAAACATTTGTCATCAATTTCCTTACTGACTGTTGAACATTGAATCTTTAGAGGAGTAGTAATGGCGTTTGGTTCTAGGTCATGAAAACAATCAGATTATCATCTGCTTGGGTTGCTCTAACAACATTTATCTGGGAAGTAGTTTCACACAGATGGTGCTGTTTTCACCTAGGACCAAGGCTGGCTCCAGTTTCTTTATATGATTTCATTTCATGTGCTTGTCCATCAATTTCTATGGTGACTATGGAAAAGTAGCATACTAGTGTTAGTAACATATGTACAATGTTTTATTTGTATAGTAATAAACCTTAGTAAATATGTGTACCTTACTTTTCAGATATTGCTTGTACTTCAAATGAACAAATTTTAGCTAAAATGGTTTTCAAATGTACAGTATTTTTTTTTCATGTTTGTGTCACCATTATGCAAAGAATTAAAAAAAAATATTTTCTGTATATCCAATACATGCAAATATGGCTGAAATTTGATGAACCATGTTGAATGAAATTGTCAATGTTGTTTAAAAAGCCATTTAAAAACCAAGCTCTGAGCATATGTTCCTGTTTTTCTTGTAAAGGCTTCATGTTTCTAGCATGTACTTTTTCTTTTTATTATTACTAACATTCAGTGACTCATTTTATGAGTGAATGATTTCTTTAAATGTATATTTTTTATTTTATTTTCTTAATTTATGTCTTTTTTTTTAAGCTGAGTAATTATTATATGCCTTTCTATTCAGACTAGCATTCTCATGTTGTTTTCTTAAGAGAGGAACACCAACTTAGGCTTCTGATTAAGAAAGGATACTCAAAATTTCTATTTTAAGACTCCAAAATTACATGACTGATTTAGAATCTAGTTAATTAAAGTATTAAGGTAAATTTGGTTTCTGGAGCAGTCAAGAGTTCAATTTCTGGGTTGGATAATGTAGAAAAATCATACATTGGTTCAGTAGAAGAAACAACTAGAGAGAATTTATAGGATATGAAATTTCGTCTATGTATAGAAAATGGAATGAGAACAATTTATCCTCAGGAATTGAGTAAAGGATTTGATTCAGAATTCCAAGGAAGTTACCAGGTACAATAGACACCTGGAGAATGGTGGATGGTACAACAGCCAAAACATGAGTATCATGGCCAAGATGAGTATGAATAGAAAGGCATATATACTTTTCTTGTTAAATGCTAAATGTGATTTATTTTGTGGCATGACTTTTTTCTATTTCTGTTCTTCTTTTTTTTTTTTTTTTTTTTTTTTTTTTAATATACAAGAAAAAAAAAAATCAAATTTATGAAAATTTGTTTGCTTTGTCATTTGAATGCAGATTTCTTGTTCTTTGCAAATGCTCCACTTCTTCCTCCTCCAATTATTGCAAGCATTAACTCTATTTTATGGTTAAATGTGACATCACATAAACCAACCTTTTTAAGAGATAAGATCATTCACTTTTCCAATTACTGGATATTGCTGACTAAATGGTGCTTGCAGTAAATACTTCCTCTCTGCTCCTACAGTAATTGGAGTGGGTATTTTGTATATGGGATCTTGTCTTAAAATTTCAAAGACCATATTGGGTAATGGAACTATCTTAAAAAGTTAAAGTATTTATAAAAGCTGCACTATCTTTTACCTTGGGAAAGGTATGAATCCAGACAGGGCCCTATAGCCTTGTGTAGCAACCAGTCTAGGAGAAGGATAAATTTGAATTCAAAACATGAGGAGGGCAATTTGGGTAACTTTTGGTACACTATATGCATCTACTCCCTGTATTTGGTTCTGTACTAGTGTTCACCACTATAATCAAATGGTATATGCAGGTAGTAAGGCTGTTTTGTTCTAACTGAGCTCATATGTCAAAAATGATGCCAATATCCAGTATATATATATATATATATATATATATATATATATATATGGTAAAAAGTTGAAAATGCAACTTGAAGCATTTATGAATTTTTTTTTTTATTTAGAGTAACTTTACCAGTCTCAATATTTATATGATTTTCTAAAGTTAGAGATGGAGAGGAAGCATGTGGTTATGCCATGATATATCTCACTTCTCAATCTCAATTTAACTTTTGGAAATCATATAAATGTGAAACTAATAAAGTTACTTTAAATAAGTAAATATTCTTAAAAACTTCAGTTGCATTTTCAACTTAGCTCTTTTAAATTTTTGCCCATGTGAGAGTCGCCAAACTGTGGGTCACAAGCAATATGCAGCTCTTTGACCTTCACTATATGGCTCATGGAAATATGTTGGCTGATCTCCAATAAAAAAAGTCAATAGTTGTCAATAAAAAAAATAAAACTTCTTGCTTTTGAAATGCTGTTAATATTTGAATTTACCAGTCTTGTTTGCAGTGTTATGACAAGCAACAAAAAATATTGACGTTATCTTTGCCTCTCCTTATTAAAGACTAATGAGGTTCAGATTATTTATAATTGTGGGAAAGCTAACTTTGTATCCCTTTGATTACTACTCAACTGGTGTACTCTTGTTCTCTTTATTGTCCCACTCCCTCTCTCTTCCTCTGTTGTATTAGACTTTTTATTGGTGGCAGCAAAGAAGAGTCAAGTCAGTTTTGTCATATCTGCATACAAAGAATATACTTGAATAAAAGTGAAAAGACTTTTTTTTTTTAAAAAGAAACAAAAACGACTACTATTTTCTAGTTCATGAGGAAACGGAAGAGCATGAAAAATAATTTAAAATTTCTCAAGTGTTTATTTGCATCCAACATTTTTATCTGGTTTTGAATTGCTCGTTTTAAATTAAAAATAAATTTTTAGATTTGTGAAATTTTTATTTTTATCCCAGGCGTGACTCAGAATTCTGAAAAGTCAAAGATGAAGCAGAGGCAAAAATCTGTAAAAGCAGCAAAGCCAGGTGTGGTGGGATTCTGTACCCATAAAATTTGGACTAATCTCCCTTAAAGAAACACCACTTAACTAACTTTTATATATATATATATATATATATATATATATATATATATATATATATATATATATATATATATATAATTTTATTTTTTTTTATTTTTTTTTTTAAATTAAACTGCTTGAACACTCTTTTCTGCACTTTCTAATTTTTTTTTTTTCTCTACATTTGGCTTTTCATTTACTTTATTTCTCCATACTGTTCCTTTCTCTATCATCTAAATGAGCTTCTGCCCAAGAAGTTGTGGAATTTCTTAGCTTTATTGTGCCTTAAGGTGTGTAGAATATTTTAATTAGAACTTTTTTTATAACTTTTAATTCTTACTAATTTGTAGACCAAATTATAACTTTGGGTAGACTTAGATTTTTTTTTTCTCCCCTGCCTCACTGCATTTTCTACTGTTTTGATCTATAGCATAAAGAACATTTTAACAAACCTAAATCATCTTCATATTCAATTATTACTTCCTTAGAGAAACTTGATAAATGGCAGATAATTTGATGTATCCTTTTTGTGAGGATACAATTATCTTGTTTTTCTATATATCTGTCAATATACAATAGATGCTGCTTAATGTATTATCAAGTTCATCAGATCAGAAAAATAAATAATAAAATATTGTTAAAAATCTCATTTTTAATTGGTATGTATGTAATTTTTTTTTGTAATATATCTCAGGCAAAAAGTTCATTAAAAGTATTGCAAGAGTTTCCAATGTCTTTAAGGGAACAGGAGACTGAGAAATTCGTTCAGATCTTTTATTTCCTTACTCTCCAATTATCACTCATTAAAAGCACAAGTTAATCTTTTCAAATAAGCCTAGACTGTGCATTTCTTGCAAATATACCACTCAAGACATGATGAGTTTAATTGAAGAACTGATATATATTCCAGCAACATTTTTAAGGATTACACGTCTTCTTTACATGAGATTTTGTCTTGAAATATCTTGAGAGTAAAATGTTTTCAAGTAATTTTAAAGCATTGATTTGCCAACTGATTCTAACAAAAACAGTGTTTGTCTATAAGTTGCCATAATTTCTGTTTTAAACAGCTATTCTGTTCAGAATAAAAAATAAACCTTGTATTGGTGAGTGATCTGTTGGTACTATGTAGCAATTTGATAAAGGTATCAAAATGAGAAATTTACTTATTTACAGTGTGTATATAAATTGATTTGCTGTTATGCAAATTTTTTTATTCCTGCATAAATGTGTGCTTCGATTTACTTTCTAACATTGATGGGTTATCTATAAAATGCTTACATGTAAAAAGAGGATGATGAGAAGGCAATATAAAATATTTGTATGATTGAGTCAAGAATCTTAAGATACTGGAGTAATTGTTTGTCTTGTCTAGAAATATAAAGTATGTATCTCAGCTGCATTTTGTTATTGATACTAGCTTGGTTATGGATGACAAACAAGAATTACTTTTTGAATTGTTTACATGCAATGGTATGTTTGGATCTAATGAATTGTTTAAGTGCTTTCAATTCTACTTTTGGTCATTATCAAGATCCAGGTTTCCTAGGGACATATCCACCTTTCACATATTTAATTACTTTGAACTTAGTGTTGACAATTATGTGTTATGTCATTCATGGGTGTGTCTTGAAAACTAGATCCTTATTGGTCTAAACATCATCAGTCATTGAATATATTTGGAGCTGTTGTTCCAATGTTGAGGCAGCCCATCTCACCTCGCTTGACTTTTTCATTTTATAATTAGAGCACCTGAAATAAGTAGGAATGTGTTTTTTTTTTGTTTTTTTTATGTCTTTTATAAAAATACAAATTGGGGAATATTTAAGTACTAACTATTATTGGGTTTTTACAGGACTTTTTTTAAATACTTTTTTTTATTGTTGCTGTACTCTGTTCATTCACATTTAATTTTTTTTAATCTCTTAGCTTTGTAAATATCTTGCAAACACTGCCATTGTCATAACACGTTTGTGGACTTTTCTCCTTTTTAAATAAATACCAAGTTGGTTGCAGTCTGCTTGCTATATTACCAAATGCTAGCCTTTATCCCTTTGCTGCTTAGCCATTTTTATTTATTTTTAAAATTTTGCTCGTCAACAATAGTTAACTCCATAAAGAACAATGTTTAAGTTGTACAAAATAGTGGGGTGACTCTAATTAATGCTTTTTCAGTTTAGGCTCTGATTAGTTTTTGAAAATTTAGGTTTTTTTTTCATTCAATTACATAAAAATTTAATTTTTTTTATCAAATTTCCATTACATCTGTCCCATAGTAGTTACGTTTACATACTCATCATACACTGAAACAACTAATACAGGACAGAAGTTGTATTAAGTATATACACAGCTAAGCCAATAAGCAAGTCTGCAGGTCTAATGAAGAAAAAGCATTTATTTTACATAAATATATAATTTAAAATCTTGCCTTGTTAATGCACTTAATTCAGTGGTAAATATTATTCACATAGATTCAGATCTAAATTCAGTTAGTAACTGTTTTGCTATGATTGATCCACCATGTTTTTTCTGTTTATTTGTTAGTGTTATTAATTAAATTGTTTTTTATTGCAAATGTAATTGTTTCACTTAATTGCCTTTGTAGAATTTAATGATGATTTAAATTTTAACATTTACCATGTTTACATTCTATCATTTCAACTGTAGTGCCATTGATTTTTAGTTGTCCAATAACAGCAGCCTGTAAGAATGAAATCTTTGAAGGAAAATTTAAAAATTAGTACTTTTTTCTTTCTTTTCCTCTTTGGAGCAAGAAAGAAACTGAAACTTATGTATAAAGGAAGCTTTAAATTACATTGTATATTACTTTTTACAATCTCTTTTTAATTAGTGATTTAGCATCTTAATTTTTAGCAAGACTGTATCATTTTAAGTTGCATTTTTCAATATTTATAAGTCAATGAAATGTCAAAACAAGTCCTGATCGGATGAAAGTCGAGATATAGAATATATCTTAAAGGAGTGGCACCTTAAATATTTAACATTTAGCACTCTGCATCATTTATAAATATTACTCCCCTTTTTGCTGTATATGGAATTTCATAAAAATTATAGTGTTTTATATATTAGTTCTATATATTTGAAATTGCAGTAGCCTGGTTCTCAATATCAGTCAAGATTGTTTTAGGCGTTGCCATAGAAGGATATGTCTACACAACCAAGAAATTCAAATTTAACATTGGCAGGACTAACATTTTCCTTGCCAAAAATAGTCACCTACAGAGTGCTAATGGTTAAAGTCACAATCCCCCCAACAAACTAATTCATACAATAATTCTGTCAGGAGATAAAACTACCTCTTTTAATTCAATATTTAGCTGTTTTATTATTGAGATGTATGCATTATTTTGCTTGTTTGTATTGTTGATCATGAGCCATATTAGAAATACTTGAATTTTTCAGTCTATACAATTTGTACTTGAAGAACCATAATAATTTAAAGGTGTTAGTTTGTGCCTAGGCAAATATGGCTTTTCTCGCACTTATCTTAAAAGAGGAATGAAAATCACTAATTTATACTTAAAAATAATGTTTTTGTCAAAATGTGATATCCATTATGTGTTGGCCAGCTGTAAAACTTGATTTAAATACTTGAAAATTGATTGCTGACATTTTTCTTGCAGGTCTTGAGAAATCGTCCAAAGATTTGCATCGACAAACGATTGCACTTGAGAGGTTGGAGTTAGTGTTGACAGAAGAAATAGATAAAGCATACAAACGAATAAAAAATGTTTTTGAAGAAATGAAGTCATGGTAAGAACTGCATTTAATCTTGAGGCTAACCATGTCCTCTGATTAATAGACTGTTGTTCATCATCATCATCATAGTTTAACTTGGATATTTGATTGTTTATTGAATAATGAAAATTGATTGTGTGTATTTTTCCTTTATCTTTTTCCTGTCTTCTATGTCTGTCTCTTTTTCTCTCTGTCTTGCTCTCCTCTCTCTTTCCGGTCTCTCTCGGCTCTCCTCTCTCTTTCCGGTCTCTCTCGGCTCTCCTCTCTCTTTCCGGTCTCTCTCTCCTCTCTCTTTCGGTCTCTCTGGCTCTCCTCTCTCTTCCGGTCTCTCTCGGCTCTCCTCTCTCTTTCCGGTCTCTCTCGGCTCTCCTCTCTCTTTCCGGTCTCTCCTCTCTCTTTCCGGTCTCTCCTCTCTCTTTCCGGTCTCTCCTCTCTCTTTCCGGTCTCTCTCGGCTCTCTTTCCGGCCTCTCTCGGCTCTCTTTCCGGCCTCTCTCGGCTCTCTTTCCGGCCTCTCTCGGCTCTCTTTCCGGCCTCTCTCGGCTCTCCTCTCTCCCTCCATAGAAGTTTGCGGTGGCCTAAATGCTTTGAATTAGTACTTTATTATGCCACATTTCTAAAACAGTTGGAAGAATATTAAAATGGGTTAATTTCTTATTGTCTCATCATTGAATCTAAATATCTCCACTCACCAAATTCTTGTGCCTCATTTTTTAAACATAAACAATGAATTTTGAGCTTCAAAATAATTTGACATATTGCAAACTGAATCTTTCCTCCTCTTTGTACTTGAACAATTTTTTTTTGTTGATACTTACAAGATGAGTGAATGTGACAATTTTCTGTTGTTTTATTGATAAACATAATGAACAAACAATTGTTTTAGTTTTTACTTTGTATTATTGTTTGGAATTATTTTAAAATTATTTTTCCAGTTTACGAGAACGGGAGATTCAAATAAACAAAGAGATGGATATGGTTAAAGTAGATGCAAGTAAGTACAAGTTTTCTTTTTGTGAATCTTTGATGTTCCTTTTCATTTTTTCATACTTTGTAACTTATTTTAATTATAAATTCTGAGCAGTGCAATTATTATGCCAAAAAAAAAAAAAATCTCGTTTTAGTGGAGACCTTGAAACTCCGTCAGCAAAAAGCAGTAGAACTGAGGGATGATGTTGATCGATCTTCACGGATGTCTGAGGCTGACGTGGCAGAGTTGCGGTTGCACATTAAGGTGAGATTACCCCCCCCCCAATTCTCTCTGGCTATGATTTGTGTATATTAACTTTGAAAATCTGTATTTGCTTATAAACTGTTCACTCCCCCCGTTTTTTTTCTTTTCTTTTTTTCTGCTATTTTTAATGTGGTTGCTGTTGGACCCCACATTTATTATTGGTGGGCACAATCTTAACAATATAAGACACACCAATGACACTGTGTTGATAGCAAGCTGGAAAGTAAACTAAAATCGTAAAACTGACACCCGCACAGGCCTCAAAGACTCTGAGTGCTCTTCACTGACTATACGGTCTCTGTGTTACATTTACCTGTGTCAGCCTTCACCGGTTCTTGGGAGAATAACTAGTTCTGAATACTATCACACCAGTTTTAATCTGTTCCTGTTGTTTTGCAACTAACCATGTTGTAATCTATTCTGTTATATTTCAACTGTTGGGGTGTTTATTTGATGAATTGGATTTCTGATAAGCCCTTACTAACCCTTATAGCTGAAAATGAATTCAAGTTACAAGTCTGTTCTAATGATAACTATTTTTGGCAATTGCTACACAATTCTTTCTTTTTGTTTATAGCTGGAGCAAATGCTACTTTCTATACAAGGACTCCTTTCCTTCTTGTCCTTTTATGTATGGTTGATCTAACTATAGTAGCAACTTCTTTCGATTTTGTTCTTTCACACCTTCTTTCTTTCCAGTCAACTATGTTCTTTTAAGAGTTTAAATGCAGCAACAATCATCATCTCTCTGCTTGAATTCTGTTCTTTTAATGTTCTCACTTGACTCTGTTTCTGTCATTCTCAGTACTTCTTACCCCCTGGCTTTATTGCCTTGCTTAAGGTGAAATCATTTTCTTCCTTTTAACTCCTGTGAAAAGTAGCTCCATATCTCTTATTGACTGACTAGGGCAATCTCTCTGACTGCCTTTGAGTATCAATGTTTCTGTTTATAAAGTCTCCAGACACTGAAATTCTCACATTAGCCAAAGATGATTCTTTTGACAAAAAACCAGATACCCTAAGGCTGGCTGTGACCTACTAGATAAGCCCATAAATATATTTATTTATTTCCTGAAGTTTGTAATCAAGCAATTAGAAATACATGCATTCTGAGTGAAAAGAAAAATATTTGATTAATTTTTGTTCACTCAGTTATTGGAAGATTGTCATGTACATATCCTTTTAAATTAGGAATACAAGTTTTGACTCTCACTAATTCCAATCTCAAGCCTCAATGAAGCGTTTTTATATATACTCTAGTTAACTATTACACTTGGTTTCTTTTTGGATTATAGTTTTCTCAACTTTGTCTCCCTATTCACTTTCATTTATTTATTATATCTATTTAATTCATTCCAGCCACAAAACATAATTCATACACTACTAAAATCTTGTGTAAGGTGGTCACTTTGTCATACAATAATTCATAGACAAAGTAGTAAATGAAAGAAGGCTGAAAGGATTAACTATCAATTGTAAGAAGACAGAACTTGTATTAAATGACTGCTATTGATATAGGATAGACTGATGTATCGGCAGATAGGCCTGAGCAGGTAGCTGGCTCAGCAGATAGAAACAGTGATGTAATTATCACTAAGATACTCAAACTCTCTCACTGTAAATAAATTCAGCACATATATGAAAAAAGATTGAATGTACATTAAGCTGTTAGTTTTTTTTTTTTTTTTGTTGTTGTTGTCTCCAACTTCATTTTATTGCTCAGTCTAGGCATGGTAGCGGGTATCCAGACTGAGTGGACGGAGAATGTATTATTCCAATATTTTATTTCAAATCCTGTCAAATTATGTGTGCGGATGTTTTTTTGCATACATTAAATGGCACAAGCACATGTAATTCACTTACACGCAAAACAGTCATATGCATATACATTGTATATGTGCATGCAAAGCCATGTACACACAGTACATGATGGTCAGTGAATTCTCTCTTTTTTTTATACTTTTTTTTATTATAGTATTGACTTTCACATCTCCTATTACTCATCATAAGCATATCAAATAACTGAAAGTTAAACAGCTGTTTTTTCTGAATTAAAATTTATATAATTTAAAACTTAATTCCACATTGCTCTCTATCTCTCTTCAGCAATTTGTTAGTGATAGAAGAATTGATGATGATTTGGGTCGTACTACAAGATTTACATATGATTCAGACCACTTAGCTGCAGTGAGTATTAATTCATTTTGAATCATTCCAGTTTTTTTTTAACTTTTTATTTTTAAATTTTTTAAGTTATTTTTTATATATTTGAAAAAATTTTTTTTAAATATTTAAAAAAATTAATATTTCCTAAATGTTTTTTTTTTTTTAATATACTTTTTATTTAAATATACTTTTTTTAATATATTTTTTTTTCTTTGAAATGTACTTTTTTTTTTTTTTTTTTTTTTTTGTGTGTGTGGGGAGGAAGTAGATAATAACCAGCTGTGCATTGTGGGTCAGTGATTAATGACCACTGGTGTCAATATATTGATCATCTCCAGTTTTCCACACCTGGTCAACTGATCCTTCAAATATTGGCATGATTCAAACTTTTAGAAGAATAGAATTAATATTAAGTACCTTCACTTTTTTGCTAAAATTTTCAATAGCCAAGGTTTAAAATGAATTTTCGAAAATGAAAACATGTTCTTGAACTTTTCTTTTTAGCT
>CAHIKZ030005534.1:912500-930000 GCA_903632075.3 Acanthosepion pharaonis
AATTTTTTTTTTTTTTTTTTTTGTATTCTTGCTCTATGCAATTTTGCATTGTCACAGTGGAGAACATTTTTTGCTGATTGATGAATCATTTTTATTCTATAAAAAAATTGATAA
Source organism: Acanthosepion pharaonis (assembly GCA_903632075.3). Classification (NCBI taxonomy): domain Eukaryota; kingdom Metazoa; phylum Mollusca; class Cephalopoda; order Sepiida; family Sepiidae; genus Acanthosepion; species Acanthosepion pharaonis. The sequence continues at coordinate 912,615 of CAHIKZ030005534.1, forward strand.
TGCAATAATCACTTGCAAAAAAAAAAAAAAGAAATTGTGTAATTCAAAATATATTTCACCTTTAAATTACCCAAAAAGGGTTGATAAGCTGTAAAAAAAAAAAAAAAATTGAATCAAATGCTATTGATGAGTGCAGGTCACTTTTGGACCAAACATTAATGGACACATTGTAGCAGCCGAATGTATAAACGTGCATTTAGTGTGTCATTGCATTTTAAGAACTTTGAAAAATGAATCATACTTTAATAATCCCACCCAGGGCCAGTGCAAGGATTTGGTGCCCCTCCCCCAACCAATCTATGATACAGGGCGGCCCACTCTGCTGCATCTTTTTTAAAAGATAGTATTCATATATAATACAAATTTTATTCAATTGTAACCTAATTATGTACAATAATGGATCATTTACAGAATGTGTGAGGCAAGCAACATTATTATTTGGACGCTTTTTGACCAAACTTTTATGGACATGTTGCAGCTGCTGGGTGTATAAATGTGCATTTAGTACTTCATTGAATAATACCCTAATGATCGCTACACATGCACATTACCTTTCTTCCATACTCTATGTTGTGATATGAGACTTGATGCTATGGATAAATGATCTGCTTTGTTCTTTTTGTTGTGTGTGGAACCAATACACCGAGCTTGCTGACATTCCCTGTCGGCATATGGTAGATTGTGTAATGTCTTTAACATTTTTACTAATTCCCAAGTACTATACCAAAAATTCTTTTCCACTAATGACTCTCTAAAGTCATCAAAAAGTTCGATGAATGCCTCTGTCTGGCTTCATCTTTCCAGAATGAAACTTTGCAAATCAATTTCATCATACTTGCTGCTCAGTTATGACGCCTTGACCATAAACATTACATATTTTTCTAGATGTCTTAATATCAATATTTCCTTGCTTTTGAACTCCCATAACATGACCTGATGTAAATACATTTTTAATCCCTTTGTTAATGGGGCTAAAAAACTTTACTCTTTAATTTGCTGTGTCTGCTGCCACTGCCGTACTCCAAATTTATTAACTGTTTTGTATGATTAGTAGTTAGGATGATACAGCCATCATAACAATCTGTTTCTATGAACAGAAATTACTTATGACTGAACTTGATATTTAAATCTTGTCTTGAACTTAAATTAGAATGTCTCTTGTCTTCTCTAAATTTTTCATTTCATTTTCTTTTATTTCTATATTTTTATAAATTTATTTTTTATTTTATTTTTGTCATGCAGAAAGAAGCTTCTCAGAATCTGGCAAGCCCTGATCAATATCACACGAACAATTTTAGATTGATCACTAATACAGGTAAAAGCATTTCTAAATCTATCCTAAAGAAATAAGCAGCTGATGTGGATTAAGTATGGAATATATTAAAAATGCTCATTTACCTATACCATCAGACAATGAAAGCAATACTTAAGCAATTTTACAATTGCATCAATTATATTTTCTGTATGAGTAATCTGGAATTTTTGTCTCTATCATGTGATGTCGTGTTGTGAGGTAAAAACACAAACAAAAAAAAACAGTAATGTATAAGCAACCTGACTTTCTTGGAATCTCTCATTCTCAAATATGGGAGATAAGGATGTATGACCAATAGAGTGTCATTGATTTAAATGACAGATTAGATAATACCTTGTTTCTTACGGCTTCAAACATTATATTTTAGTGGATGCACGTGTTTCAGAAGATGCCATGATTTTTTTTTTAAACAATGTTAGTTACATCTACTACCATGTGTATTTGAGAATCTTGATAAAGAAAATGTATTCTCCCGCAAGGTTTGAACCTGTGTCTTTCTCTTTGTAAAGGAGACCACTGTTTGATCCAGTCGCTCTAGTGCAGTGTATCCACTAAAATATAATGTTTGACATTATAAGAAACAATGTTGGATAAAAATCTATTAATTTCTCAGAAATTACTAAGGTTTACGTTTTGGCCATGAAAATAAAAAGAAAAGGGCTTTTGAAAAGATTGGAGCTTCTGACATCTAAATTCCTTAAAAAGGGATAATTGATCTTTGCTGGGCTGTGATGCTTTCTGTGGCCAAGTGGTTTGAAGCACGCCAGATTAGTCAGACAGTGGTTTCTTTTACAAAGTGTTTGTTTGCAGGTTTGGAAGCACTCCAGAGGGTACATTTTCTTTAAGATTCTCAAACATACAGGCTGGTAGCTGTAATTTACACTGTTTTTTTTTTTTTTTTTATAAATGGTTTTCTACAGAAATATGCATATCAACTAAAATATAATGTTTGAATTAGAAATAATGTTGGATTAAAAATAAAAATCCATTAATTCTTTGGATAATTCATTAAATTTATATAATTTAGCATCTGATGTATTAATATTTATTTTATGCTAATCAGGTATTTATTTACATTTTGTAAGAAAATTTTGAAGTTTGAAATGATTTCTATGAATTAAATAATCCATGTTTGTAGTTGTGGTACTTTAGTTGTTATTGATAATTTATTTCTCATCGGTTACTCAGAATATAACTTTGCTTGAAAGACCTTTTTGAAATATTTCTGTGACTTATTGAATTGTATTTATTTTCTAGTGAGTAAAAAAAATTAATTAAGTTTTGTCTTTGTTGTAGAATCAAGAACTTTTAGTTCTCGCCGGCGGCCTGCACGGAAGAACTACCAAAATACTGGCAACAGAGACTACAGTTCAAGAGGGGGTTCCAACCAACGAGCAGGCAACAGTGGTGGCTATTTTAACACAAATTATCCACATGAGAGGATACAGTATCTTGGTCGTGGCGCCCGTCGCTCTCGGCCTTATCGGGGTGGCGGTCGGGGTGAAATGAGAGGCAGCTATTCAGCCAAGCCCGCAACACAAATTGTGACTACTTCGAACAAATAAGAAACTGCACTGTTGTTTCTTTTTTTTTTTTTTTTTTCCTTTTTTTTTTTTTTTTTTTTTTTTTTTTTTTTTTTTCCTTTTTTTTTTTTCTTCCTTTTTTTCTTTAAAGGCTGTCAAATTAAGGGGTACTACTGTTCAACACATTATTGATTACCTCCCTTTACTGGTGACTTCTTTTCCCACCCCCAAAAAAGAAATTGTCATGTTGGTAATAGTTTACTGGTGTAGGAAATTTTTATTTTAAAATTTTTCCTATCCCATCCCTGCACAAAAGGAATCTTTAGAAATACCTGCAAATAAATAAAACAAATATATCATGAAACCAAAGCATTTTTTCTCTCCATTGAAAAATATATATGTATATCTATACTCTGAAGAGACATTGCAGATTAAAGTTTCCAAATCTTGATCTGTCAGCGATTTTTCATTTTTTAAATTTTATTTTATTTTTTTTTTTTTATTTAATTATGGGTGAGCAAGTTGGGTCTGAATTTAGGTACAAAAGATTATTTTTTATTTTCTGCAATTTATGAGGTATAGATTTTTTTCTCTTAATGTTGGCTTTTTAGTGCTACCAAATTTGCATTAAGAAAATTAAAATACCTTTATTTTACTGTCTCCTTTTTAAATACAGATCTAAAATTCTGTTTTGTCTGTATTAATTACTGTTTGCATTTTACTTGATGCACTCTGGTCATATCCCTTTCAAATTAGGTTTGCATATAATTCCAACTTTTAGATGATAATCATGTTGAATTCTCAGTGTGAGATGTTATATATATATATATATATATATATATATATATTTTTTATTATCATGGTATGGGGGAAGGTTGATTCCCTACATTATTAATCCCTAGCTTTCAGGGCTTTAGTTTTTTTAAAACTTTTTGGTGAAATTTTCAAAACCATTTAGAAAAGTTTACTTTTCTATATAATTATTTTCATGCCATCAGATTTTTTTTTTTTTCTGAACTTGTCATCTCTGATGTTGAAAAGATTTACTTTCTGTCTCATTTATGCAATTTTAAATTTCTTTGTTCCACTGAGGTGCGATACTTAACTGGTTCACTGCAGATTTCTTCTAGGGTTTCATTTTCTTTTTGTCTTTCTTCCAAAACAATTTACTCTAAGAGATTATCACTCTAAAATGTGGGGAAGCTTGATGCATTCGTTTTTTTTCTTTTAATTATAATTAAATTTAAATTTTTAAGATACAAAATTCACTTTTAGTAATTTTAAGATTTTGTCTTGTGAGGTGAGGATAAGGGAATAAAAAAAAAAAAAAATAGTAAAAAAAAAAAAAATAGTAAAAAAAAAAATAAAATAAAAAGTACATTTTTCTGGTTTAATCCCACCCTCCCCCGCCCCAAGATTGACACTTATTGAAATACAAATAAAATTGCTAATATATTCTGATGAGATTCAATTTTAAGTATTTTTTGTTTTTTCTTCACAAAACAATGTGCACTTCCCCCTATATTAGCCATAAAATAATAATAATAACTAATAATACTAATACTAAATGAATTTAATTCACTCTTTTTCTCTCTCTCTCTCTGTCCCATTCTCGTTGTTCTATTTAGTGCATGAAATGCAACAATTATGGAACAGTAGTAGTACAAAATTGCATTAAAAATGAAAGCATTAATCACTGCAGACAGATGTGGATAGCAGGATTTTTTTTTTTTTTTTTTTTTAAAACATTGTCTTTAACACTAGATATTGCTTACAAGACCGTCACTAGTTGAAGCCATCAAAACTTTCAGCAAGTCTTTCAAGTCTTACCCGTGACAGCTGAATTCAGAATTTCTTGTGTACGTATTAAATTTTCAGTGCCTGAAAACTACTGGTGCTAGAATTTTTATTTTCTTTAATTTTTTTTTTTTTTTTTTTTTTTTTTTTTTTAAGGACCTGTCTCAAAAATAAGGGACAAAAATAATACAAAAATTAAATGAATAAAGATTTAATTGCAGATGTTTTTTTTTTTTTTTTTTTTATTTGCAAATTATTTAGAAATATTAGCAAAAATGGCTTTGGTCTTCAATCGTTTTTTTTTTTTTTTTTTTCTCCTTTTCTCAGAAGTTGGTGTTCAAAATTGATTTTAATTTTTTAAAGAATTTCTTATGCTTCAACCTTCATTCTGAAAGTTGGTTAATTTTTTTTTTTTTTTTTTTTTTTTTTTTAATGACCTGAAATTCTTAGTTTTCTTCTTTTTATTTACTTTATTGGAATTTTGTACAAAAAATCAAATACTTTATTATGAAAGTAAAAAAAAAAAAAGTTGTAGATATGGAAAAATAGGGAAAATGATAAATTGCATAAAAATTGAACTTTTAAAATGATTTAATCTGAAAAAAAAAAAAAAAAAAAAAAGTTTTTGATATTTCCACACAAAATTTATGTAATTGTTCCACTAATGGTATATGCAATATTCACCAATGAATCAAATCTTTCACACTAAACTAAAAAAAAGGAAAATGTTGAAATATATTGGTAATTTATATAATTTGCCTAATACTAAAATATAATAATAATATGATCATACTCTCCCCTGCCCAAGTGTTATTGATTATACCACTACCACACACACTTAGTGTCTGCAAGTTCAATTGATAAGAGTGGTAATAGCATATTGGTATTATATTACAAATTTTTGCACCAGTGGAGGGAAGTTATCGTGTCGGAAGAGTTGTCTTCTCCTGCCTCGTCTCATGACCTTTCCTAGGCAAATGACTTGTAAATAAATTTTATATATATTATATATATATATATATATATATATATATATATATATATATATATATATATATAACTGTCACTGCTGATAACTTATATTCTAATGTCTCTCTGATATATTTTTTACTGGCCTTTTTTTTTTCTTCCTTTGTATTTGAGAAGGAGCAAATATCTATATCATAATTATTTTGGTGTATATCTAACTTTTTTGTAAAGAGGAAATATATATATATATATATATATATATATATATATATATATATATATATATATTGTGTGTGTGTGTATGCTTACACTTGTTTTTGTATACTTTTGATAGTTTTAAAACAGTGGCTTAACTAATACAATACAAACTGAATTTTTATCAAATTATGTTACTTATCCATTCAATATCTGATGTCCAATTGTATAATTTTTCAGTTCTCAATAATTTCTTCTACTTAAGACCTCTAAGGATGGTATTATCCATTTTCTACCCTAGAAAATATTGTTTTTAATTTTGAAGATCCTAACTTGCTAATTACAGATTAGAGATGCTGAAATTGAGCCAGTACAAAAATTTACCTATCTAGGAAGTGTTTTAACAGAGGATGGAAAATGTAACATCGAAATCTGAAGACACTTAGAGATAGCAAAAGTTACCTTAAGTTAAGCAAAGTATTAAGAAACAGAAAAATTTCATGTGAAACAAAGAAAAGAGCACTGAACTGTTATGATATCAGTCCTTTAATATGGCAGTGAACACTGAATGATTTCAAATGAATAAGAGACTTGAAGTTACAGAAATGTGGTTCTACAGAAGGATGCTGAGAATATAGATTTAACATGAGCAATGACAGTTTTAGAGAAAATGGAAACAAAAAGGGCACTGATACTTAATATCAGGAAGAGACAGTTGAAATTTTTAGGGTACAAAATGAAGAAAGAGAGCTTTGAAAATTTGACCTTCAATATATTGAAGGCAATAGGGACAGGAAAACAATGCATAACCTATCTAATGAGTTTGTGTCAATGTTTGACAGAACAGGGATTAGGAGTGATAGTGAAAAGACAATTTACGAAGAGCTACAAGGATAGGAAATTGTGGAGGGCTATGATCTCTCACGCCTTGAAGGGAACATAGAACATGTACCAAGCTTTATCATATCCTTTCCGAGGATTGATGAATTTTATTAAAGGAACAAATTCTTTTTCTCTTTTCCTTTTTTTTTCTCTTTTCCTTTTTTTCTCTTTTCCTTTTTTTCTCTTTTCCTTTTTTTCTCTTTTCCTTTTTTTCTCTTTTCCTTTTTTTTCTCTTTTCCTTTTTTTCTCTTTTCCTTTTTTTCTCTTTTCCTTTTTTTCTCTTTTCCTTTTTTCTCTTTTCTCTTTTTTCTCTTTTCTCTTTTTTCTCTTTTCTCTCTTTTTTCTTTTTTTCTCTTTTTTCTTTTCTTTTTTTCTTTTTTCTTTTTTCTTTTTTCTTTTTTCTCTTTTTTTTTTCTCTTTTCTTTTTTCTCTTTTCTTTTTTTTTTTTTTTTTTTTTTTTCTTTTTTTTTTTCTCTTTTTCTTTTTTTCTCTTTTTCTTTTTTTCTCTTTTTTTTTTTTCTCTTTTCTTTTTTTCTTTTTCTTTTTCTCTTTTTTTTTTTCTTTTTTTTTTTTTTCTTTTTCTTTTTTCTTTTTCTTTTTTCTCTTTTTTTTTTTTTTCTTTTCTTTTTTTTTTCTCTTTTTCTCTTTTTCTCTTTTTCTTTTTTTTTTCTCTTTTTCTCTTTTTCTCTTTTTCTTTTTTTCTCTTTTTCTCCCCCCCCCTCTTTTCCTTTTTGTTTCTCTTTCCTTTTCCTTTTATTTTTCAGCTTAGGTCTCACTGAGAAATCTAGCATTTAAACAGAATGTCCTTAATTTTTCTTAAGGTCCCCATCTTAAACCTTAATTGACATGCATCAAACTGGTGTGGTATTGAAAGATTAGCAGATGTCATCAGTTGATTATTGAAATTTTATTTCCAATGATATAGACATTATTCATTCATGATTTGACTCTAAATGACTAATTGACAATTTTAGGTCTTGGGTTACTATTTATTAAGATTCACAAGATTTTGTCTTTTCCTGGAGTATTAGCCTGAAAATAAATCTGTAAGAATGAGTCAAAGGCACTGCTATATTTGCACGCATACTTCCCAAAGAGGGAAGAAGCAAAAATGGTGACAACTTAGTGCAAAGAATGCACAATTCTATTTTGCATGAAATGCTTTAAAGGGTATCATACTGTTAAATAAATATTTAATTTAGGTGACTAGAATTTGCTTTATTTCCCTTTTCTCTTTATTTATCATTTTTAAGGGTTTTTTTTTTTTTTTTTTACATAATTAGTCAATATAAGCATGTTTTGCCTGTTTTGATGTGCAATAGGTGTGCAAAATTTTCTCACCATTTAAGGTTTAATGATATCCTGTGTGTGTATATATATTTGTTTTTTTTTTTTTTGTTTTTTTTACAGTGAGGTTTGCCTTGTACAAGGCCCGGGAGCCACTACAGGTAGAGGGTTACATTAAAACAGTTTATACAGATAGGAGTGGAAGATAATAGTTAACTTGAAAAGGTTAAGATTGTAGTGATTGGGGAAACATCTTAGGAGTCTGTTCCACAGAACAATGGTTTGTGGAAAGAAAATGTTTGATTGGAACTTACTTCTCATGGAGGGAATATGGTTGGTTTGCTACAATGTAAGTGGGTCCTAGCCATGAAAGTTGGGACTGGTGGGAACAAGGAATGTAGTTCATCTGAGCACTTTCCAGTGAGAGGTTTCCTATATCCCACCTGTCAAAGAGAGGACTTGGAAGGTGGAAAATAACTTGTCATCCATGAAGACTTGGAGATGCTGCTGAATTCTATCAAGACTGGAAAGTGAGGACTATACAGATCCTGTTCAAATATAAACAACAGTACTCTATTTTTGGACTGATCTCGTTTTTGTAAAGGAGAGGATAGCATGAGGAGTCGGGTACTTACTGGAGTGGTACATTTTTCCTGCATCTTTAGCAATGGATCCTGTGTATGAGTTCCATCTGAGGTGGGATGTGAGTTTAAGGCCCAATAGTCTCTCAAGGCTGGAGGACAATTGTTTATCATGACTGGTAATATAAGAACATTTTTGTAGCGCAAGCCTATAATTTGACCAGAAATCAATTTAACCTTTCTAACTGATTTCATTTGCTGTGCAAAAGTTTATCCTACCAGTGAATTTGAATTTCATAGTGGTGTTGTCTTATCCTGCTATGGCAACAGAAAACCCCTTTGAGTTAAATTAACATTAAAGTTACAGCAATGGAAAAGAAATTTTAATAATTAAATGTGCTAAAGGTTAAGCCGCTTGTGACTTTGGCTAAGAAAAAACAGAAGCTAAAGATTGTTTCAGACCTGCATACATTTTTCAATCCCAAAATCTACCCATGAGTTCTATTAAAATTTCTAGAGTTTCTGATTTGTTTGTTGTTCCTCCATTTCAGGTAATCAGCAAAATCAAAATGAATGAGTTCATTGCTACTCAGATTATTTGGCATAAAAAATTTAATCATATTTGCAAATTATTAAAATCCTCGTCTGAATAGACATTCACAAGATTCTAATTTTGTTTATCAAATTCTTTCAGCTTGTTTTATAGTCATCACCAAATGCATTTCATAAAAGTATTTCTACAACTTTATTATTACTACTAAATTTACTACTTAATCCTAGGCTGGCTTAATAGTTATGAAATACTTGCTTTTGTGTCTAGGTTTGAATTGATTAAAAGAAATTGTTTTATACAATTTGTTCTGCTGTACAAAACCTTCATAAAAGAAATTATTTGCACAACTTTTTAATATTAAGAGGAAAATGAAATATCCATATGTCAGTTACCTGCTACCCTACACATTAAAAACAAAAGATTCTGTGTATGTTTTGTACAGAATTAAAGATTTTTCACCTTTTCTACATTTTATTTACCTGCCCCCCCAAAAAAAAACGTTGGTTTATTGGGGTAGGAGCATTCTAATTCAACATTTTTAATTTTTTTTATTTCCTTTTCTTTTTCTAAGGTTTGGCCATAAGGTTAAGAGTTCGGTATCTATTGTCATACCCCCCCCCCCCAGCGGTGTGAGTTGGGCCTCTCTACATGCTTAAAAAAAAGAAAGTAATCTTTAAAAATTTCAACCATTAAATGATTAATTTGATTTGGATCATAAATTTAGATTAGTTGAATCTCTATAAAAAATACAATATACTTATCATCTGCAAAGTTCACATTTAGCTACTAGTAAAATTGGTTTCAAATTTAAAAAGAATATCTCCATTTCTAGTTTTCATATTTTTTTATCTGTAAAAAATCATTTTTATCAATTATATATTAATAGTTAAATATTAAATGATTTTTTATTCATGGTTAATGATTGATAAAATTGTGAAATGATTAAGTTGTGAAAACCCTTACATCCTTTGTTACTGGATATGGTTAATTAAAGCAATAATTAAAAAAAAAAAAAGGATGTGAAATAAACTCATCAACTAAACGTCTTAAGATCCTTGACCTGCCTCTGATTATTCTTGTATGACTAAAAAAAAAAAAAAAAAGGAAAAACATATCTATTGTGTTGTGTTAGTTTTCACTGTTTGTGCATTAATCTTCCATATTCCTTGACACTCTTAAAAGTGCCGTCTTTTTCTATAAATTTAAACAATTCTTGGCAAGAAACAAAAAATTGAAAGGTAACAGATGTATATTTGCAAACAAAAGTTTTAATCTTTATTTTATATTTTTCTTTTTTAATTATTTTATTTCGTTACTTTGATACAATGATAAATTTAAATTGCACCACATTAGCCTTTCAAGCATGAAGGGTTGCCTCCCTTGAATATTAGCATTTGAAATGTATTTTTAATACGCAACTTTCAAGCCTGAGAAGGCCCAATGTTGCCATAATTTTTATCATTAATTGCACAGTTCATGAGCAAGTAATCTTTTAGATTCTTGCTACAATTAAATATGAGAAAATGATTTATGGAGTTTTATATATCAAAAACAATATTAGGAAAGTCCGTTTTGGTCAGGGGTGAGATATGGATATTTGCAACTAAGTTAGATAACTCTGCTTTGTCTCACGATAAACACTTCACTGGAAGAAATATATAAGATGATGCTGAAAAATTTGCAGCCCAAACGTTTTTTGTTTTTTTTTTTTTTTTTTTTTTTTTAATGTTTTTAACACCCGACTAATCCTGAATAATGGATCAGTCAGAATGTTAATGTTCAGTTGTCCGAACAAAAATCTCATCGTTCTAGATCAATGTTTCCCAACTTTTTTTTTTTTAACCAGCCCCCCTCCCTTTTTTTGTCAACGCCCCTGCCTACCATCAAATTAAATTTGAATAATATATTGAATTCATCTTTCATAGCAAGATAACATTTAAGTATTAGTGTAAAAATAATTTTAATATTTTCATTTCTATTGTAAAAGTCAATGATCAAAATTCTTAAAAAACCCCCAAAAAAACAACTTTTATTTGATAGCTTATCTCAAGGTTTTCAATGTGATGGTTGACTTTGGTGCTTACTGGCTAAGTATCTTACTGTAGGTTCATTTGACAGCTTATCTCAATGTTTTCCATGCAATGGCTGACTGGTGCTTACTGGCTAAATATATTACTCTAGGTTCATTTGATAGCTTATCTCAATGTTTCCAATGCTATGGTAGATTTGGTGCTTACTGGCTAAGACCCTTACTCTAGGTTCCATGCTGCTTAGAAGTAATTGTAAATAATCTAGTTTTGTAATTTGCAGGTAGTTTCTTTGTTTATTAAGAAGCTGTGTAACTGCATTGAAACCACATTCACATATATATATAATGTTGCCATTCAGATATATAGAAAGTTGGAAAAACAATAAAGAAAATTTGATAGCTTCTCACAGCTTTAGATACCTTTCAGAAATTTGCTTTTGTAGCCAATATTGAATAATTTTGAAAATTTGAAGAAAAAAAAAATGGATAAATGTCCACTGCCCCTGAGTATGTTGACCCCTCTCTGAATGGAATAAAAACTCTCAGTGCCCTCTTTCAGTATATCAGAGCCCACAAGGGGGCGCTAGAGCCCAAGTTGGGAAATGCTGTTTTAGATTTTAGTGCTAGCTTCATGGAGTTTCATTTAACTGATAACCATTTTCCCAGTTGATTTGGATACCAATAAAATTTGAGAAGTGGCTCTAGTGGTCTTGTTGAAGAGGAAAATTATAGTTTGGTTGGAAATAATGAATGAATACATCTGTCATAAAACAACCAAGATTCTGGTTCAAATTAATATTAATTCTACAGCTGCTGCATTCATTTTAAAATTTTTTAATGAGACTCTTTATTTTCCTCAAGTATTTCTTTCATTTTAATCTTAGTTGCTTTTTATCACAACCTTTCAGTGGTTGCCAACAATATAGAGCAGAAATAAACCTTTTTGGTTACTGTCTTAACATCTACATTACAGGGTAGAACATGCAACCTTACTGCAGCCATTCCAATCTATCTACACGACCATTCCAGTCTGTTTATTATTTTCTCTTTTTATGCGCAATTTCCTTTCATGATGTACATGATCATGGCTCTCCCCTTATCCCTTGTAGCTCTCAATAAATTTTGTCCCTTTGCTACTTCCCCCAGGCCATGTTCTATCATCTACTTGCTTAATTACCAACAATACATTTTTAAAGCAAAATGGCCAGCAGTATATGTTTGACTAACAATGCGTTTTATATATAGTTGAAGACATAAAATCGTGTTCAAAATATATAGATTTCAGCATTATTATTTTCTTTTATGTGCCATGTCGCTTCAGGACGTAGGCGATCATGGCTCTCCACTTTGCCCTATCCCTTGTAATTTTCAATATGTTTTGTCCTATTGTTACTTCTGCCAAACCCTCTTCTGTTATCCACTTGCTTAAGTCTGCTAGGTATGTCATGAGTTGCTTTCCCTTGTCTCTCTTTCCCTCTATTTGACCCTGTGAGTATCAGATTCTCCAAGCTCTCCTTTCTCATTATGTGTCCCAGAAATATCAGCTCTCTTCTTGATGTTAAGTATAAGCTTCCTCCTTGTTTGCATCCTCTCCAAAACCTCATCATGAATCCATGATATCCTTAGAATCCTTCTGTAGAACCATACCTCCATTGCCTTGAGTCTCTTCTTCATCTTCATTTGCTGTCGTAAAGGATGACAGATGTAGCAGCTCAGTACTCTTTTCTTTGTTACCAAAGAAATCCTCCTGTCTCTTAATACTCTGCCTAGCTTTTGGAATGCATCTTTGGACATCCCAATACGTCTATCGGATCTCAGCGTCGCACTTGCCTTATTTTTTTGTAAATTGGCTTCAGTTAAAATGTAACTGAAATTAAAAAAGAATAATATTTTCATTAAAAAATGAATTCTAATTGTACCGATTCCATTGATTTCCTCCTCACCCACAATTCTCATTCCTCTGAAATAAAGGAAATAACACAAGGGACAAAACACGGTCCTGTATGTCAATATCGTTTTCGAGAATTTAGGGATTAAAAAAAAATAAATTATACACTTTTTTCTTTCTATATTAACACTCGAATTAACGACGAGTTCAAGGGAGGTAACTCTTAACACCGTAAAACATTTTCAGAGTAACCTGAATTTAATCAGGTACGGGTTTTGTCTCGCTGGTTAGATTTTTAAAACTTGGCTTCAGTGTTTGAAGAAATAACAATTTTATGCCTCAAATATATTCTTCTTTATTAAGATACGTTTACAATGAATTTCAATTAAGTCAAACGGGTACTCTATCATACAAGGAATATTTTTTTACATGTTTTTTAAAATTTATTTTAATGAATTTCGTACGGTATGCATGTCAAGCTAATGTTTTTATTTTATTAAAAATACCAAAGAATCGTCTGTTGCTTTTGCCGGTATTCATGAAGCTGTTCCTTTTCATTTGGACCAACCTTCATTTTTACATAATTTCTGGCCAGTCTGCCTGTTTTTTTCCTGCTTTAAACCTCCTTTCACATAATCTGAATCCTTTTAGAATAACTTTTTATTTATACTTTTTTTTGTGCGCTTATTGTAGCTCGATAGTGGTCTTTTCTTTCAAATAAGTTCACTAGTATAATCCGGTGAGTATCAAACTAATTAGTCTAGTAAATAACTTTATTATATAAGACAGTTTGTATTTCATAACCTATTTTACTTTTAATTAACAAACATGTAAAATTGGAGTTAATATGGTTTGCTGAAGAATACCTTTGGTAAACGTAATAAAACCCATAAACGTGTATCTGAAAATTTGTTAGTAATTGGTATAAGTCTATATTTTCATCTTACTTCCCCTCGGTCATTAACAAGCAGCACTCTAAAGTATATACACTGTACCTAAAGAACTACTGCCTTTTGTACTTATCTACCATCGATTTGTTTCACTGATTCATTCCTCAACTGACAAAGCATTTTATCTTCTCTCGAATAATTGACATTCTTTAATAAATCTTATGGTGTAGTTGTCGCGTTTACCAAGGGATTTAATGAATTTCTCTCCCAGCACTGAGTTAAATAGTAGGACTAGTATCTGGAACATTTATTGATATTCTCAATAAATACTTAATGTAATATTCACTCGTAAAAAAAAAAAAAAATAAAAATAAAAATAAAAATCAAATAAAAGAATTATTCTTACCATTCAAAATGTGTTACCCACAAAGGATTGATAAGCCATAAAAAAAAAACAACGATCAATTAATAACGGGATTTAATTAAATAATAGCAGAGAAGGTAATTTTGTTGCGAGTGAGTCTGGATCATGTATCTTGGCATTGTATAACATTCCTTTTTTCATTTGTCTGTCGTTGCATAAATTTAACAATGGTTAGAGCTATGGCAACCAAATTTTATATGGTTATTTAATTATATGGTTACATTTTTAATTATATATATATATACACACACACACACACACACACACATAGTTTGATATTTTAATTACGTATATATATATATACACACACAGGTTTACTTTTTTAATTACATACGTACATACATATATATATATATACATACACACAGGTTTACTTTTTTAATTATATATACACATACATACACACACAGGTTTACTTTTTTTAATTACATGCATATATATATATATATATAAATCGAGGCTCCGATTTTTTGTCACACAATGTTATATAAGCATTAATGATTGAAATTTCTAACTTTTCTTAAGGTTCTAGCATGAAATATGACTCAAACATGAAATTTGCTAAGTATGAACTAAAATTACCTGATGCTAAAAAGTATACTAATAGGACTCCAGATCATAGGACTTTGACAATTCTTAAACTTAAGGTTTTAGTAAGAGCCTCGATGTTACTATATAAGTATGATGTTCAACACCTCCTTACTTTGTGTCCGTCTAACTTATCTAAACCAAACATTTTGTAACCGCTCCCGATATTTAAAATACATTGATTCAAGTGTTCATGGTAATGATTATTGATAGGTTAGAACACAATTAATCAGGTGATCTCTTAGGCTTTCTGCCGGAACTAACTTAAAATCCCCCTCGTGGGCTGGGTTTTCAACTAGTCTTTATAGGCAAACAATTCTCATCATTGTACAAGAATAAAAAATGTTTTGTGTAGAATTTTTGCTTGCAAGAAAAAATAATTTTTTTTTGTCAGACTAGCGCCTGTTGTCAGTGCAACCGTCATGTGTTTTACGTTGGCTTCAAGCGCCTATGATCTAAAGCACAAGATCTCAGGTTGTAATTATAAGAGCAGGTATGTCTTCCCTTATTTAAGGAAGTTCGTATTATGTTCTTATTTGTGTTCCCATTTGTGAAATTTGCAATATCTTAATGCTACGCAGAATGTAGAACTTTAGTTGTAAGTCTCAAAACTACTAAAATAACTATGGAAATTACGTTTCCGACAAATTTATTACACCTCCTCGCTTAACGATTTGCCTGTTTATCGACTCCCCGGACTTACGACCATCTATAAAATCTCTTAAAAAAAAAAAAAAAAATTAAGCCAGTCGGAAAAGTACGTTGTACAAAAACTTTGAGGAAATTTTCTCATTTTCAAAACGAATAAAGTGAAAAATAAATACACGAAATGACTTCAAGAACACATGGCACAGTGGATAAAGGCGTTAGATTCAGTGACAGGACCCAAAAAGTGTGAGTTCAATACCCGGTTAAGGCAGTAGAGAACTTTCAGAGGGAAATTAACAGGAGATAACTGATAACTGACATCATACACAAAATGACTTCATGGACACATGGCACAGTGGATAAAGGCGTTAGTTAGATCCAGTGACAGGACCCAAAGAGTGTGAGTTCAATACCCGGGAAATTAACAGGAGATAACTGATAACTGACATTCATTAAGCATGGCAACAGTCTACCCCAGTGAGCGAAATAAAGGGTTCAGTTCGACATTCCAACCACCTGAAGAAGGCCGGAGCGTACAATAGATATGGCGACAAAGATGAGGACAGTCGTCCGAATAATGTAAATTAACCCATGTGTAATTGTGGAATAAAGAATGAATGTCCCTTAAACAGTAATTGCTTACAAAACAACGTAATATACCAAGCCATGGTAAAATCACCAGATAATGAAGAAAAGGTATACATAGCAGTAGCTGAAGGACCCTGGAAACAAAGAAACTATGCACACAAAACATCTTTCACAAATAGTAAATACGCACACAAAGCATTAAATAAGCGACCTAAGCAAAATGGCCGAAACGTAATAAATATGGCGACAAAGATGAGGACAATAGTCCGAATAATGTACATAATACCTCATCTCAGAAATATAGACAGATACAAAATGACTTCTATTGTATACTGATTTTCGATTTTTTTAAAATGTTATTATATTTACTGTTCAGTAACACAACTATACTGCCTAAACATTTAGAAATAAATTGGAAATGTTACGAAAGGTGTAAAAATGACACTGAAGCTGGTTGACAAATTCATTAAACGCGGTCAGGTACAACTTCTCACTTAGCGACTCCTCAGTCGTTGGAACAGAATCACGTCGTTATGTGACAAGTGGCTGTATTACATACACTCAATTATGGCTCCGGTCAATTTCCCCAAAGATATGCTTTGACATTCATTCGCTAGTATTCTTGCCTGCACATGTTTTGGTGCAAGCTAATGTATACTTTGTCTTAGTTAATTTTGGGACGCTGAGTTAAAAAATCAAGTTTACTCTTTATTGGCTAGTTCCACATTTTGCTCTTTTGAAATTAAGTATATTTTTTTAAAATGACTATTTATAACCAAATTTCCAATAATGTTCAAGTTAATTCTGAATATTTGCTGCAACCCCCGCGCCAAGAACCCCCCAAAAAAAACAAATCACACGCATGTTACTATATTACCGATTGTTCAAACATGTGGTTTTTATTTTATGATAATCCATGACGATAATGATAGTGTAATTATATTGTTCTAAGTTAGGAATGAAAACATTATAAAGTCCTTGGATAGAATCATTTTACAGTCTACATCAAATATTTGTGATAAGACACTTGAGTTTATCAGTGATATGATTTAATTCTGAAGCGAATATATATTTGATACTTTATTAGACGTTTTAAATTGTTTTTAGTGATCTTCGTTATCCAAATTTAACTGAACAACATGTTTAAATTGTCATGGTTTGCAAAAGTATCCACCATTTTGCTCGAACTTTTAGAAAATACATAGTCACTTAAGTCATTTTAAAACTAT
>CAHIKZ030005534.1:940000-1050000 GCA_903632075.3 Acanthosepion pharaonis
GAGAGAGAGAGAGAAAATGTGACTCAATATTTGATAGGGACACTTAGATATTGATGCTGTTGTTTTGCCATCCCCAGGCTGTATTACATGATATTCACTTCCTCAATAAGGAACGGAGTATATGTTATGGGCTTCCAAGAAAACTACTTGGTGAAGATAAAATTTATTTCCATAAAATACTGGGACGGTCTTCTTAACCGAGCGATACAATGTTGGTTTTTCCTACAAAGAGGGAAACACATTCGATTGAGCACGTTCGTTTTCTTTTTTTAAAGATTTCTCGAATATGCATACCGATAGACGTAACACAAACCAAAACGTGTCATCTACCTACCTCAGGCATGCTACTGGCACGAGGAAATTTATAATATTCTGTGCCATTAATTATATACACTTGAACAACCGAGTGGATAAAATAAGTAAAAGTTTATTGTAAAAAACGAAACAGTACAATAAAAATAAATGTGTCAGTTATTCACGAGGACTTCGCAAGTCAATCTAGTAATGAGTGGTACTATTGGATGTTCAGTAGTTCTCGCGTACGTCTGAGCCGTACTTAACAGATTGCAGCTAGTATTATTTACCAGCGTCCACACGAAGTAGGATGTGGTACAAGGCCGATTTTAATCTGGGGCAATCCGAGGTCGTAGGCTCGACCAAAAATTCCACGTAAACCCAGTATAAACGGGTTCGATCTGCCTAGCTCCCCAGACGAGACTCTGCCCTTCAGCATAGGCTCGTTCGGATTCCTTTCTTCCCGAAGGCAGAGTTCGGCAACAGCTAAAGGCTGAGTAAGTTCCCGGCTAGTAATATTTACCAGCCTCCCACGAGGTTGGATGTGGCACAAGGCCGAATTTAATGTGGGACAATCTGAGGCCGTAGGCCCGGTCAAAAGATTCCCTGTAAACTCCGCTTAAACGGATTCGGGTCTGTCTACCTATTCGGGCGAGACTGTACACTTCAACGTAGCCTCGTCCGGGTTCCTCTCTGCCGGAAGTCAGAGAGTTCGACAACAGCTAAGAGCTGAGTAACAGATACCAGCTAGTAATATTTACCAATCTCCCCAAGAAGGAGGATGTGGCACAAGGCCGAATATATGTGAGACAATCCGAGGTCGTAGGTTCGGCTCAAAATTTCCCGTAAGCCCCGCATAAACAGTTTGGGGTCTGTGTACTTCCTCGGATAAAACTCTGCTCTTTGACATAGCCTCGTCTGGGTTCCTCACTGTGTTAGATATTTTCATGACGATCGTCTTCGAGTATAGAATCCAAAGGTTGGCAGTGAATATTTCGGAGACAGTAGGAAAGCGTAGTTCAGGTTCGCAGTGGATATCACAGCAAAGTATATTTCTTCCTTCTGGTATCTTCGCCTGACATGTTGGCTCTGGTCATTCCGGTAGGACAAACAAAGATGGCCTCCTTTATACTGTGTTCTGCTGCTTCTGATTGGTTAATATCCTATTGATAGACTATAAAGGGAATTAAGTCATTTTGACTCGCTCACTAGTCATATACATTATATACACAAAAAAACGTAACACACTACCCGAAGGCAAAGAAATCGACAACAGTTAAGAGCTCAGTAAGACATCCCAGCAAGTCTCTGTAGTCCGTTGATTACAGATACTTATAGGTAGTACTACCTTTATAGTCACTCATGGGGGTGGCAGATTAATCCACTACATCAAAATTCAACAATATACGTAGAATGCACCTTCATAATCTGGACGCACCAGGAAAGTCTACAAATACTCCTGGACGATGTGAATTCATTATGACCTACGATAACATCATAATCGAAAAGAAAATAATAACACCAAGATCAATGTAGTCACTAGCTGATTGGACTATGACTGAATGACATCATCAAAATTGATTATGATATCCCGGGTCAGAAACACCAAGATCAAGGTAGTCACTAGCTGAATGAACTATGACTGAATGACATCATCAAAATTGATTACGATATCCCGGGTCAGAAACACCAAGATCAAGGTAGTCACTAGCTGAATGAACTATGACTGAATGACATCATCAAAATTGATTACGATATCCCGGGTCAGAAACACCAAGATCAAGGTAGTCACTAGCTGAATGAACTAAGACTGAATGACATCATCAATATTGATTATGATATTTTGGGTGAGAAACACCAAGATCTAGGTAGTCACTAGCTGAATGATCTATGACTGAATGACATCATCAAAATTGATTACGATATCCTGGGTCAGAAACACCAAGATGAAGGTAGTCACTAGCTGAATGAACTAAGACTGAATGACATCATCAATATTGATTATGATATTTTGGGTGAGAAACACCAAGATCTAGGTAGTCACTAGCTGAATGATCTATGACTGAATGACATCATCAAAATTGATTACGATATCCTGGGTCAGAAACACCAAGATGAAGGTAGTCACTAGCTGAATGAACTAAGACTGAATGACATCATCAATATTGATTATGATATTTTGGGTGAGAAACACCAAGATATAGGTAGTCACTAGCTGAATGATCTATGACTGAATGACATCATCAAAATTGATTACGATATCCTGGGTCAGAAACACCAAGATTAAGGTAGTCACTAGCTGAATGAACTAAGACTGAATGACATCATCAATATTGATTATGATATTTTGGGTGAGAAACACCAAGATATAGGCGTCACTCATAGAATGATCTATGACTGAATGACATCATCAAAATTGATACGATATCATAATCGAAAAGAAAAGAAACACCAAGATCAATGTAGTCACTAGCTGAATGAACTAAGACTGAAATGACATCATCAAAATTGATTATGATATCCCGGTCAGAAACACCAAGATCTAGTTAGCTGAATGAACTAGCTGAATGACATCATCAAATTGATTACGATATCCCGGGTGAAACACCAAGATCAAAAATCACTAATGAATACGAATGACATCATCAAAATTGATTACGATATATCCCTGGGCCGAAACACCAAGATCAAGGTAGTCACCAGCTGAATGAACTAAGACTGAATGACATCATCAATATTGATTATGATATTTTGGGTGAGAAACACCAAGATCTAGTTAGTCACTAGCTGAATGAACTATGACTGAATGACTTCATCAAAATTGATTACCATATCCTGGGTCAGAAACACCAAGATCAAGGTAGTCACTAGCTGAATGAACTAAGACTGAATGGCATCATCAAAATTGATTACGATATCCTGGGTCAGAAACACCAAGATCAATGTAGTCACTAGCTGAATGATATCGTCAAAATTGATTACGATATCCTGGGTCAGAAACACCAAGATGAAGGTAGTCACTAGCTGAATGAACTAAGACTGAATGACATGACTAAGACAGAATGATCTATGACTGAATGACATCATCAAAATTGATTGATATCCTGGGTCAGAAACACCAAGATTAAGGTAGTCACTAGCTGAATGAACTAAGACTGAATGACATCAAAATTGATTACGATATCCTGGTGAGAAACACCAAGATGAAGGTAGTCACTAGCTGAATGAACTAAGACTGAATGACATCATCAAAATTGATTATCAGAAACACCAAGATCAAGGTTTTGAATGAACTAAGACTGAATGATACCAAAGATATGATAGGTAGAAACACTAGATCAATGTAGTCACTAGCTGAATGATATCGTCAAAATTGATTACGATATCCTGGGTCAGAAACACCAAGATGAAGGTAGTCACTAGCTGAATGAACTAAGACTGAATGACATCATCAATATTGATTATGATATTTTGGGTGAGAAACACCAAGATCTAGGTAGTCACTAGCTGAATGATCTATGACTGAATGACATCATCAAAATTGATTACGATATGATGGGTCAGAAACACCAAGATCAAGGTAGTCACTAGCTGAATGGAACTAAGACTGAATGACATCATCAATATTGATTATGATATTTTGGGTGAGAAACACCAAGATCTAGGTAGTCACTAGCTGAATGATCTATGACTGAATGACATCATCAAAATTGATTACGATATCCTGGGTCAGAAACACCAAGATGAAGGTAGTCACTAGCTGAATGAACTAAGACTGAATGACATCATCAATATTGATTATGATATTTTGGGTGAGAAACAACAAGATCAAGGTAGTCACTAGCTGAATGGACTATGACTGAATGACATCATCAAAATTGATTACGATATCCTGTAGAGAAACACCAAGATGAAGGTAGTCACTAGCTGAATGAACTAAGACTGAATGACATCATCAATATTGATTATGATATTTTGGGTGAGAAACACCAAGATCTAGGTAGTCACTAGCTGAATGGACTAAGACTGAATGACATCATCAAAATTGATTACGATATCCCGGGTCAGAAACACCAAGATCAAGGTAGTCACTAGCTGAATGAACTAAGACTGAATGACATCATTAAAATTGATTATGATATTTTGGGTGAGAAACACCAAGATATAGGTAGTCACTAGCTGAATGGATCTATGACTGAATGACATCATCAAAATTGATTACGATATCCTGGGTCAGAAACACCAAGAAACACCAAGATGAATGACATCATCAATATTGATTATGTCAAGATCTAGTTAGTCACTAGCTGAATGGACTAAGACTGAATGACATCATCGAAAAGAAAAATTGATTATGATATTTTGGAAACACCAAGATGAAGGTAGTGAATGAAACAAAAATTGATTATGATACCAAGATCAAGGTAGTCACTAGCTGAATGAACTATGACTGAATGACATCATCAAAATTGATTACGATATGGGTCAGAAACACCAAGATCAAGGTAGTCACTAGCTGAATGAACTAAGACTGAATGACATCATCAAAATTGATTATGATATTTTGGGTGAGAAACACCAAGATCAAGGTAGTCACTAGCTGAATGGACTAAGACTGAATGACATCATCAAAATTGATTACGATATCAGAAACACCAAGATCAAGGTAGTCACTAGCTGAATGGACTAAGACTGAATGGGATCAGACTGAAACACCAAGATCAAGGTAGTCACTAGCTGAATGAACTAAGACTGAATGACATGACATCAAAATTGATTATGATATTTTGGGTGAGAAACACCAAGATCAAGGTAGTCACTAGCTGAATGGACTATGACTGAATGACATCATCAAAATTGATTACGATATCCTGGGTCAGAAACACCAAGATGAAGGTAGTCACTAGCTGAATGAACTAAGACTGAATGACATCATCAATATTGATTATGATATTTTTGAGAAACACCAAGATCTAGGTAGCTGAATTCTATGACTGAATGACATCATCAAAATTGATTACGATATCCTGGGTCAGAAACACCAAGATGAAGGTAGTCACTAGCTGAATGAACTAAGACTGAATGGACATCATCAATATTGATTATGATATTTTGGGTGAAAACACCAGGATCTAAAGTAGTCACTAGCTGAATGGACTATGACTGAATATCATCAAAATTGATTACGATATCCTGGGTCAGAAACACCAAGATCACTAGCTGAATGAACTAAGTGAAGTCACTAGCTGAATGGACTAAGACTGAATGACTGAATCATCAAAATTGATTATGATATTTTGGGTGAGAAACACCAAGATCAAGGTAGTCACTAGCTGAATGGACTGGAATGACTGAATGACACCATCAAAATTGATTATCATCAAAATTGATTACGATATCCTGGGTCAGAAACACCAAGATCAAGGTAGTCACTAGCTGAATGAACTAAGACTGAATGACATCATCAATATTGATTATGATATTTTGGGTGAGAAACACCAAGATCTAGGTAGTCACTAGCTGAATGATCTAAGACTGAATGGCATCATCAAAATTGATTACGATATCCTGGGTCAGAAACACCAAGATGAAGGTAGTCACTAGCTGAATGGACTAAGACTGAATGACATCATCAAAATTGATTATGATATTTTGGGTGAGAAACACCAAGATCTAGGTAGTCACTAGCTGAATGGACTAAGACTGAATGACATCATCAAAATTGATTACGATATCCTGGGTCAGAAACACCAAGATCAAAGGTAGTCACTAGCTGAATGGACTAAGACTGAATGACATCATCAATATTGATTATGATATTTTGGGTGAGAAACACCAAGATCAAGGTAGTCACTAGCTGAATGATCTATGACTGAATGACACCATCAAAATTGATTACGATATCCTGAGAAACACCAAGATGAAGGTAGTCACTAGCTGAATGGACTAAGACTGAATGACATCATCAATATTGATTATGATATTTTGTGTGAGAAACACCAAGATCAAGGTAGTCACTAGCTGAATGATCTAAGACTGAATGACATCATCAAAATTGATTACGATATCTTGGGTCAGAAACACCAAGATCAAGGTAGTCACTAGCTGAATGGAACTAAGACTGAATGACATCATCAATATTGATTATGATATTTTGGGTGAGAAACACCAAGATCAAAGTAGTCACTAGCTGAATGGACTAAGACTGAATGACATCATCAAAATTGATTACGATATCCTGTGTGAGAAACACCAAGATCAGGTAAACACCAAGATCAAGGTAGTCACTAGCTGAATGGACTAAGACTGAATGACATCATCAAAATTGATTATGATATTTTTGAAACACCAAGAAAAAACTGAATGAAGATCAAATGGTAGTCACTAGCTGAATGGACTAAGACTGAATGACATCATCAAGAAAATTGATTATGATGTGTGAGAAACACCAAGATCAAAGGTAGTCACTAGCTGAATGGACTAAGACTGAATGACACCATGAAAATTGATTATGATGTGTGAGAAACACCAAGATCAAAGTAGTCACTAGCTGAATGGACTAAGACTGAATGACACCATGGAAATTGATTATGATGTGTGAGAAACACCAAGATCAAAGTAGTCACTAGCTGAATGGACTAAGACTGAATGACACCATGAAAATTGATTATGATATTTTGGGTGAGAAACACCAAGATCAAAGGTAGTCACTAGCTGAATGGACTAAGACTGAATGACATCATCAAAATTGATTATGATATTTGGGTGAGAAACACCAAGATCAAAGGTAGTCACTAGCTGAATGGACTAAGACTGAATGACATCAATATTGATTGATATGATGTGTGAGAAACACCAAGATCAAAGGTAGTCACTAGCTGAATGGACTAAGACCGAATGACATCATCAAAATTGATTATGATGTGTCAGAAACACCAAGATCAAGGTAGTCACTAGCTGAATGGACTAAGACTGAATGACACCATGGAAATTGATTATGATGTGTGAGAAACACCAAGATCAAAGTAGTCACTAGCTGAATGGACTAAGACTGAATGACACCATGGAAATTGATTATGATGTGTGAGAAACACCAAGATCAAAGTAGTCACTAGCTGAATGGACTAAGACTGAATGACACCATGGAAATTGATTATGATGTGTGAGAAACACCAAGATCAAAGTAGTCACTAGCTGAATGGACTACTAATGATCAGAAATGAATGACATCATCAAAATTACCAAGATCAAAGTAGTCACTAGCTGAATGGACTAAGACTGAATGACACAATGGAAATTGATTATGATGTGTGAGAAACACCAAGATCAAAGTAG
The DNA here is from genome assembly GCA_903632075.3 of Acanthosepion pharaonis. Lineage (NCBI taxonomy): Eukaryota > Metazoa > Mollusca > Cephalopoda > Sepiida > Sepiidae > Acanthosepion > Acanthosepion pharaonis. The sequence continues at coordinate 947,630 of CAHIKZ030005534.1, forward strand.
TCACTAGCTGAATGGACTAAGACTGAATGACACAATGGAAATTGATTATGATGTGTGAGAAACACCAAGATCAAAGTAGTCACTAGCTGAATGGACTAAGACTGAATGACATGGAAATTGATTATGATGTGTGTTGAAAATAAATTTCAAAGTAGTTTAAGCTTTTCATGGAATAAGACTGAAAAATTGAACACAATGTAAAAGTAGAAATGGTAGTCATTTTAATTTTTGTAGACAAAATGGTCAATGGTGAAAAGGTTGAAAACACCAAGATCAAAGTAGTCACTAGCTGAATGGACTAAGTCGGTAGACATAACAGTTTAACTCAATGTTTTTAAAGAAAAAAAAAAAAAAAAAAAACACCAAGATCAAAGTAGTCACTAGCTGAATGGACTAAGACTGAATGACACAATGGAAATTGATTATGATGTGTGAGAAACACCAAGATCAAAGTAGTCACTAGCTGAATGGACTAAGACTGAATGACACCATTAAAATTGATTTTGATATCCTGTGTTTATATTTGTTTACTAAAATAAATTTTAAAGAGTAAATAGACTACTTTGTCTTTTCATTGAATATTTTAGTGTGAAAATTGAACAGCCAAAAAGTAAAAGTAGAAATGGTACATTTTAATTTTTTGTAGACAAAAATGGTCCATGGACTGAAAAAGGTTGAGAAACACCGGTTTAAATCATGCCGGTGGGTACATTTTCTTTATTATGTCTTTCGAATGCACAGGTCGGTAGACATAATTCAGTTTAACTCAATGTTTTTAAAGAAAAAAAAAAAAAAAAAAAAAAAAAGGAAAAAGAAATACGGTATCCACAAAAAAAAATGTTTGGAGTAATAGGAAATAATGTTGGATTGAAAAAACATACTTAAAAATTATTTAATTATGAAACGTTATAAATTATATAACGTTAATTCCTGCACGACCCCACCCGTTGGATTTTTGGCAATATCTGTATATATTATACTAGCAGTAGAGCCCGGCGTTGCCCGGGGATGTAACAGTAAGAGATAGATCAAGTATCGACCATCATAAAGACTGAAAAATAAAATTGACAAAGATTATTGTTTAAGGTTGACGGACACGCATGTCTTAATTAGTTTTTTTTTTTTAACGAATTGGTCAAACCCAAACTCAAACAAAAACATTGTTTTCAATCGTTATGAGTCTATCGATTGAATAAAATTTTATTATAAACAATTGTCTTGTAAATGGAATTTTTAAAGCATTCTAAATGTAAAAATAAAGGAAAAAGTGTGCAAGACAATAAAAACACTACCTGCCAAAAAAAATGTGAAGTTTTGTTGAAATCAGTTTGAAAAATGTAGGAATCCAATCCTATATATAAACGAACACACACACAAAACAACCTGGGTTTTATGATAAGTATAACTCGATATGAGTTGTCCCCTTTCATTCTGGCGACTTAATTGTGTTTTCAAATTGATTTCGTGCAAAAACAATTGTGTTTTTCCAATTTTGGTGCTATCAGAACCACCAGAATGTAATTTTACGTAGTCCTGTGAAATTTTATTTGAAATCGGTTGAAAAAATGTAGGAAATCCGATCCAATATATAAACGTACAGACACACACACACACACACACACACACAATCTGCGTTTTATAATAAGGAAGATAACGTCAATTCCTACACGACCCCACCCGTTGGATTTATCGCAATATCTGTTTATATTATATAACTTTCATTCCTACATGACTCCACCCGTTGGATTTTTGACAATATCTGTATAAATTATATAATGTTAATTCCTGCACGACCCCACTCGTTGAATTTATGGCAATATCTGTATAAATTCACTCATATTTTTTCACTAGTGTGTAAAAATACATGTGGATCCCTATCTCAGTCTCTCACCGATTAAACAAAAAACGAGGAAAGGAAAAGTGAAGTAAGCGCCGTTGCAAGATATGAGAGTTCAGTTTGCAATATATTCGGTTTTATTCAATGATTCACTCGCACGGTATTTTTATGTGGTGGTGGAGGTCTAAGTAGGTGACACATGGGACAACATTTGCTATTTCTGTCACGACAGACTAACGGACAAATTCATTTCTTCGGCCGATTATCCTATTATTCCTCTGCCTGTCTCTTCATCCCAACCGTGTATGGCAAACCCACCCACGTGTGTCTCGAAACTCATCTCTAAGGAACGGTTCGGACCTCCTCTACATATTCTAACCGTCTTTCTGCTAAGATAAGCCTGAGACTGAAGTTCCTAACTTCTGGGCAAGTGGCATTTGATCCCGAAAATTTTTATTTATTTATTTCTCTATTTTCTCTCAGTCAGCGTATGGCCGCTTTGAACATCTACGAAACAAGATCGTTGCGTAGATGTTGTGTAAAAACTGCCGCGATTTGGACCTAGATAAAATCATTCACATCTATTTTAATTCGTGTGTTTTCTAAGCCAATCCTGTGGAGAACCTACTGCGTTCGCAAGCGAAAACTGAATTATATTTAACAATATAATTTAATTATATTTAAGGCAGGAAGTAAACACCTTTTCGGTTATTTACAGACGTGTACCGGGAAATGCCTTGATCAAAAATGAACTAAAAGAATGGAATTCATCGACGTTTCATTTTTAGTTTTCAAATTTCAAATTTACCCACAAGTGGGTTGTTAGACATTTTCATGACGGTCGTCCTCGAGTATAGAATCCAGAGGTTGGAAGTGAATATTTCGGAGACAGTAGGAAAGCGTAGTGCAGGTTCGCAGTGGATATCACAGCAGGGCGTAGTTCTTCCGTCTGTCATGTTCGCCGGACAAGTTTCCTCTGGTCCTTCCGGTGAGAAAACAAAGATGGCCGCCTTTATACACGACGGATACAATGTTCAGCGGCTTCTGATTGGTCAACCTTCTATTGGTCGACTATAAAGGGAATTAAGTCATTTTGACTCGCTCACTAGTTACACACGGTATATACCCCCAAAAAAACCGTAACATGGGTCGTCTGTGATAGAATAAATATTAGATTGAAGCAAAGGATCGTCGCGTTTTCAGTCAGGGGGTGTCTGAACACGTGATTCGTTTCGCACGTGACTGAACTTTATGATATATGTACATATTCTGAAACGTGACATTTTTTTTTAAAAAAAACGAATTTATATATTTAGCCACTAAGACACAAGGGATTACTGGTTGTGTAAGAATTAGAAAGCAGAAACATCAGTAAGGAGTGAGTGCAATAGAAGAGGGATCAGGAAGATCGTATTGCTGATTCTTCTTTGGATTTCATCAAGAATCTCCAAATAATAGCAGGAGTATCGGACCATATGTGGCAACAATATTAATAGCATGGACTTATAGATATGTAAGATAGATTCTGGCGTGAACGATTGTCCAGCATAGCACAGAATTAACTTTCTTAGCAATTGACCTAGCAATGAAATCAATACATTCTTTCCACTTCATGTCAGAAGAGAATGTTAGCACGGGAAGGCGCAACGAGTCACTCTCCTGTAGGTCAGCATCAGCCGTGCTGATAGGAAGCAGGAAGGCTTTCCATATGATTCGTGTTTAGATTGGGAATTTTAAATGTTTGTACGTTAAAAGTGAAAATGGAGTAAAACAATATGTGATTTCCTAATTCGATGCTCTTTTATTTCCAGAAAGGAAAAGAATGCTAGACAAACAGCAAAATGTATATGTGCCATTTATTGAGATGGTGCCATAGCTGAGAGTAATGTTTGTAAGTTGTTTACAAGGTTTAGAAGTGGAAATTTCTGATGCAGAAGACCAAAACCTTTTCGGCAGGCCTGCAGTTGTTGATGATAACCAAATCAAAATTCTGATTCAAAATAATGCAGGTCATACAACTCGGGTCATCACAACCTGCTTAAGAAAAATTTACCTTACATCTCCATACCTTAAGGAATTCATGATTATTTATTCAGATAGCATTATTAATAGTTTTAGTTACTGCAGAAGAGAAATCAATTGAAGACTAATGACAGCTGTCATGAAAGGTTATTTGGTTATAACAAGATTCTGTATAAAATTTAGATCTTGTTTAAGCAGGGAGAAAGATACCTTTAAGATAATTGTATGAAGAGTTTCCACTATTACATATGACATATACTATCTAAAAAAGAATATATTATATATTGGGTAGGAAAAAAGAGTTTATAGAATTTTCAATAATTGTTGTTTGGGAACATTATTCCATCTGATATGTGATTGAAATTTATATACATATTCTGAAAAGTAACATTTCAATGCATTTTTCTGTATGGTTCCTATACGGATTATGAATTTTAAATATTTTTGTTTTTGGTAAAAGAGACAATGTAAAAAAATGAGAGGAATTTTCATGATTTGATGCTTGTTTATTTTTGGAGAGGAAAAACAATGTACAAAGAGCAAAATATATATGTGCCATTTATGGAGATGGTGCCATAGCTGAGGACTTTCCGTAAGTGTTTCGCTAGGTTCAGTTGTGGAAATTTTGAGCTACTCTACTACCCAGCCAAGGGATTGAACTCACAATTATAGCAGCAGAAGTGGCAAGAAGAACTTTACGTTGAAGTCTTCAAGTTCTAATTTCAAAGTGTTGTTAGTGAATTTGGTAGAATAATAATCGTAAGGAGCAGAAAAAAGATATTGATTGAGGCTTATCAGTCTTGGGAAGGTGAGAAGAAAATTTTCAAGTCAACTGACATATCCCTTCCCAATGTTTTATCCATCGTTTATCAATGGAAATCATTTGGTATCATATCAATATTATATGAGTGTTCAAATATCCAGGTAGCAGCGAATGTTTACAATTTAATTTTATGTGCCAAAATAAATCATAGTCTTATATAAAATACCAAAATCAAGCAAGACAATTTAAATACCTGGGAAGTAAACGGAAAGTGCGACACCGAAATTCGAAGGCGCATTGGGATAGCGAAAGGTGCCTTCCAGAAGCTAAGCAAAGTATTAAGAAACAGGAAAAATTCGTTAGGAACAAAGAAAAGACTACTGAACTATTAATTAATGTCACTATTAATTAATGTTTTAACAGAGGACGAAAAGTGCGGCACTGAAATCCGAAGGCACATTGGGATAACGAAAGATGCCTTCCAGAAGCTAAGCAGAGTATTAAGAAAGAGACAAAAATTCATTAGAAACAAAGAAAAGAGCACTGAACTGTTACATGACATCAATCTTCCTATATGGCAGTGAATGATGAGCAATCTCCTCACAGATGAAGAAGAGACTTGAAGCAACAGAAATATGGTTCTACAGAAGGATGCTGAGAATACCATGGAATAAACATGTGAACAGCGACAAAGTTTCAGAGAAAGTGGAAACTAAAAGGTCATTTTCATCAGGAAAAAAGAATTGAAATGTCTAGGGTACATAATGAGGAAAGAGGGCTTGGAAAATGTGACACTCACAGGGCGTATTGAAGGCAACAGAGACAGAGGAAAACAGCACACAACCTACTTGAAGAGCTTGAGTAAATGGATGGCAGAACAAGGTTTAGGAGAAATAACAAAAAGATAGAATTTATTAAGAGCTACAGTGGACAGGAAGTTATGGAGAGCCATGATCGCCAACGTCCAGAAGGAACATGGCGTATAAAGGCAGTATGTAGCAGTTTCTAATAGTCCCTTTAATATAGATGGTATTATGTAAGGGTTCAAATATCTAAGGTAGTAATGATTTGAATTTCTAGAAAGAAGAGTTGTAGATTTGAATCATCCCACAGCAAAGAAAAAGGCGAAAAAGGTGTTTAAATATAAAAATACAAGACTTTTTATTTTTTGTGTTTTTTATAGCTAAATGTTTTTTAGCGTGTGTAAGTGTTAAAGTTTTTATATTTGTCATGGTACAGTCCTTTCCTTATAGTTGTTTTCCGTGATTAAAAGAAATAAGAAATAAATGTGATTTCGTTGTGTGTATGTGCGATAAAGAAGATGCGAGATCATGACAGATGGTCATGCAGAGATACTAAAGCGGTCATTCTCAACCTGATCCAGTTGGTCCACCGGTAGTCCACATAGCATTTCTAGTGTTCCACAGAGAATTCCTAGCCATAAAAAAACTATAGCCATTTCACAAAAATGTATCTAAATCATACTTATTATAAAACCCAGGTTGTGTGTGTGAGTGTGTGTGTGTGTGTGTGTGTGTGTGTTTGTACGTTTATATATTGGATCGGATTTCCTACATTTTTCAACTGATTTCAACAAAACTTCACAGGACTACGTAAAATTACCTTGCGGTGGTTCTGACAGCGCCAAAAATTGGAAAGACACAATTGTTTTTGCACGAAATCAATTTGAAAACACGATTAAGAGGCATCGCGAGAATGAAAGGGGGACAACTCATATCGAGTTATACTTATTATAAAAACCCAGGTTGTGTGTGTGTGTGTGTGTGTGTGTGTGTGTGTGTATGTGTGTGTGTGTGTTCGTTTATATATGGGATCGGATTTCCTACATTTTTCAACCGATTTAAAAAAAACTTCACTTTTTTTTCTTTTTTTTTTGTCAGGTAGTGTTTCTTATTGTCTTGAACACCTTTTTCTTTATTTTTACATTCAGAATGCTTTAAAAATTCCATTTACAAGACAATTGTTTATAATAAAATTCTATTTAATCGGTAGACTCATAACGATTGAAAACAATGTTTTTGTTTGAGCTTGGGTTTGACCAATTCATAAAAAAAAAAAAAAAAAAACTAATTAAGACATGCATGTCCATCAACCTTAAACAATAATCTTTGTCAATTTTATTTTTCAGTCTTTATGATGGTCGATACTTGATCTATCTCTTACTGTTACATCCCCGGGCAACGCCGGGATCTACTGCTAGTTATTTATACTTTGAAGGATTAAAAAATATAATTTGTTTAATTACACACATGTACATTATATTTGAAAATTTGTTTAAATTCACGTAAAATTTATTATGCAGTGATATATTTCATTTTATTTTTTTATCATATATATTTATATATATATAAAAAATATATATATACTATATAAAATATAATTTTTATTCATATAAAAATTATTCCAATTAAAAATATAGTTATATATAGAAGACAATATTGTAATAGACTGAATGGCATCATCAAATTTGATTTTGATATATTAATTCATTAACACCAAGTAGAAATTTAGTACGAGCTGAATGGACTAAAACTGAATGACACCGTTAAAATTGATTTTCATTCATATGTTTATCCTTGCTTCTAAAATATTATGGCACCTTCTATCATTTAATCAAACTAAAAGAGATAAAAGAGAAATATTTAATTAAAATTAACTTTTAGGAACAGGCAATTAGTTATTTAGAGACGAAGAATAATTATTTTGAGATTTTTAAAAAAAACCTTTTTAGAGGCGATCCAAGAATAAAGGAAGAAAAAGAAATTAAATATTCAAAAGCAGAAGAAGAAATATTTCTTCAAAAATCATAGAAAACTAAGGAGAGAGGTGTGAAAAAGAGTTTTATCTGTTTTAAATATGAAATCAAGCAAATAGATAATGGTTGTTATATTTGGTTGAAGAAATAAGGTTTATATTAAAAAAATAAACAAAAAAAAATTATAGAAACCTTACAAAAGATAATACGAAACAAGAAAAAGTAAAACAAAGAAAACCGGCAATTTGTTTTCAAAAAAGATGATCAAATAAAGCACTTTATTACAAAAATTCCATTTTTTAGCAGGATGGAATTTGATAACGATTGGCTGAAACAAGAAGACTATAAAAAAAGAAAATGGAAAAAAAAATAATCAATATTTTAAGAAAACGAAAAATATACTGACCATCAGTTGATAATGATCCTGGAATCAGAGGCATTATTATAATTTTAATCAAAGAATGAATAAAATAAAACTAATGAATGAGTGGAAGATGTTTTCAATATTCAATAATTAAGTTTTATATAAAAAATATCATTTTATGCAATGTAAAATTTTCAAGAAAAAAATTATTTTATTTTCAAATATTTAAAAGTTGTCTACAGGGCGAGAAAAATTTTCAAGACATTGTTTTCTTTTTCTAATTTGCGCTAATCTGTTTTTTCTAAGATAGTCACTGATTTTCAAATATTATTTGGATTACAATTTTTTTAAAAAAAAGAATTTCTTCCCCACTTTTTGATTTTGATTCACCAACCTGGGAAGTTTGGAGACGTTGAGCTGAAGGTGGAAAGTTGCCCGACCAATGGAATTGGTTTAGCTGAATGCTTTCACGTGATTTAAATGGAATGGGAATGACCTCGACATATCATCCATAATGGTCGGATGCGGTCATTTTTGACAACAAGAGACCAGGGGAAACGGGCATGCAAAATTAATAGTCAAGAAAATATGATTGTGCAAAAATAAAAGCGATAATGGGAAAGAAGGAATAATTCAAAACTTTTGATTTATTTATAAAATGGCGCCGAAACCAAAAGTAGTATGTTGTTTAAAAATAAAAGAAGGACCTTATTTTCGACACAATATCAGTTGAAGCCCTGAACGGTGAGAAGAGTTCAGCCCTGGACGACAGGGTAGCAAGTTTGACCTTGGTTCAACAAGTGTCTAGAAGAGACAGCTGGAGAGATATTGAACCATGGCGTCGGGATAGGTCTCATTCACCCTCACGGGCACTATAGAATATGAAGTAAAGAAATTCGTCTACTATGTCGAAGTGAATAAGCTTTGTCAACTCAAGCTGAAGACCAGAAGTCGATTTTTGTTGGAAGCGAGAAAAACCAGCCACAAACGACAGGTAGGGATCAGCGCCCAATGTCGAAACCAAACCACACTGCAACATGCAAATTTTGCTGGGTAGGCAACTCAATAGTGCAAAAGGTTGTAGAGCAGTGAAACATTGGTGCTACAGATTAACAAAATGGGTAAGCAGACCAGGAATATGCCATTATGTAACGAACATTTAGATATAATAGGTTGTTACCCTTTTTATCAGTGTTTTGGCCTCGTGAGGTTCTTTTCTTTGTGATCTTACCACCCGTCAAACCTCACCATCATCCTAAAACAACAGAAAACCTGACTTATCCGACTGTCAACAGATCTAATCATTGAGGGTTGGTTACTGGCAATCGGAAGGTGTTGCAATGTTTACAGGAGTACCCTGGTGGGGCGTTGCACGAGTTGGGGACGGCGAGAGGCTAAATAATCAGAATAACCTGCTGGATATAGAACGTACCTCCTGTATTGAATGTGGATGTGGTTTAAAGAGTCGACGCTGCGACCAGGGGGCGACGTCACAAATAAGCGCCGCGTTGACCATGCACCCTGGATTTTTCCATCAGGCATTCCTTTTAAATATGTCAAATGAGATTGTCTTTTTTCAAATGTTTAGTTTCAAAAACAGAACAGTCTCATCTGTAAATTTAGGAGTGGTCTATTTAATTTTTACTAACAGATATTGGTATTGGACTCATTAGATGTCAGAAGCAGCACAAATGATATACATCACAGGCACACACACATATCAACACACATTGGTACACAAAAACAGAACTCAATGTCAAGCAGGTATGATTTATTATAATGTATAATATTTATCATATAAACAATTTTATTATCTATAAACAATGTCAGTGTTTTAGACATATAAATGAAAATTGCAGCAATAATATATAAATATCCTAAAGCAAATAAATATTATCAATTTGTCAAGGTAACGAGAAAATTACATTTGTTAAGAAATTTAAATTCAAAATGTCATGTTCTTTAAGAAAGAAAAAATTGAACGATATTCGGCAGTTGGACAAGTCCACAATTAGAAATCATGGAAAGAATATTTCGTCAGTTAGAAAAAAAAAAGTTTCAACAAGGTTTTAAATAAAAATTAACAAGTTATTAGAAAATAAATTCCTATTTTTAAACTGTTATATTACCTCTGAATGTGGCCAGGTATTAAAAATATGATCTATTGAAAAGTTCTGTGTAATTCTTTAACTTTTTATCCATTGGTTGGTTATTTTGTAGGATTCAGTTAAACTGAAAAATGTCACAATATGGTTTGACTTCACAATAATTTAATCAATAATTTGTTTTATAGGAAATGGAAAAAATATTTTTTATGTTTTCAATACTATTAACAGTGCACAAATTCTGTGTTCAGTTATTTGTTAAAAATTAAGTGGAAAAATAGTCTTCAAGGAAAACGGATTTTTTTAAAAAATTTCATTGTTAATTTTTGAAATGATTTTAATCAGACATGTCTAAAGAGAAAAAGCTAAACAAAATAAACAGAAAGGCTTTTTAATATAAAATATTTTTGAATATAAAATTTTCATTCTTTTGACTTCTACTAAGTGATACATAATATCTCGGACGTAAATTTTAATAAAGACTACTAATTATATAATTATAAAGATTTCATCATCCCTTTTTTCTCTTTTCATAACAAGCTTGTATTTGCGAGGAGATCTTTATATAAAAAATTATTTAGACTTCTCTCATTTTAATCATTTTAAAGAAATATTTTTAGTCTATAGCTTGCATCTCACTTCAAAACAGTTCAATCATGCGGGTCTGTCTCATAATCCATTCATTATTAACCTGTTCAAAACTCAGTGGAAATTAATTGTAGCAAAATTGATATGTTAAAAATGTCTTCCATCTACTGGACGCCAAACTGTTTTTTTTCATCTGATCAATTATACAAAATTTTTTTGGATGAAGATATAGAATATTTATATATTCTTCTATATATTTTTTATATAAGGATCTAAACTTAATGTAAATTTATGGGTTTTCCAGTGACTACTATGTTTTTCGTCTGCGATTGGCTACATTAAATCAATACTGCCTTTCTATAGGACAATTTAGCCATCGCAGTCGTTGCTTTGAATTTTCGGTTTTGAACTTGCTTACTTGTTTCGTTAGTACAAATTTAGTGATTGGTCATTTTTAACCAATCACATATTTTAATGCTAAATCAACTTTCCCCGCGGTTTCGCTGGGAGCCTACCTGTAGCTTTAAAAGAGGCAACTTTGTCACAAGCCGCCAGTAGAGTCCAGCAAATTTCGCCTGTCAACACAAACCTATGACTTTACTCACAACATTTCAAACGCACACACAGACATAGAATTTTGTAATACATATATACATATCTCTCTGTGACTGAGCCAAGTTCAATCAACCAGGACTCAGTTGATTTCTCTAACATAACACACTTTCTGATCAATTGTATTCTTGTGCTATCTATTCTAACAGCAGACTTGTTCTAACACTGATTCCTGAACATTTCTTTCTAAAGAGAAGTTTCTTTCGAACAATCAATTACAAATCAAAATACAGTAAAAGGGATGCAATTTCTTTTCTCTTAATCTATACATTGAATACAAGTTATTGTATATTTTGTTCTTGTATGTTATTTCAATATATACTTGTTGATTCACATTTGGAGTTTTGCTGTTTTCGTGAATCATTAATAATACAAAGTATATGCGCAAAGAACACGTATAACAAAACTACGTACGTTTCATGTGTTTTCGATAAGTGCGCTCAATTTTTTATATACCAAAACTCGATTAGTACATACATAATACTCGATTATTGCGGTAAAACATTCTTCAATTTATCCACGGTACAGTGGAACCTCGGTTCAAGAATTTAATTCGTCCCTGAAGGCCGTTCGTAACCCGAAATGTTCGTAGAGCGAAACTATTTTTTCCAATATGAATCAACGTAGAGAAAAAAGTCACAGTACAATAAAATTGGAAAAAAAAGCATGCCACAACACACGAGTGTATACAACATGGCGGTCGACTCGGAAATTATTTCGTTCGGGTTAACTCGGTTCGGCTATGTTGTTCGAGAACCGAAATTTTGTTCGATAACCGAGGCATTTTCATCTCGAATTTTCTGTTCGAAAACTGAGGTTGCACTGTAATTGAAAATTGATTTTTTTAAATAGTTACCGATGTACACATTAGACGCATTAATTCCTGTAGTCAAAATATTTGATTTAAAAAAATATATATTTTACAGTGTGGTTCACTCTGTACAAGGCCCTGGTAGAAGGTTACATTAAGAGGCAGTTTATATGAATAGGAGTGGGTGATAACGGCTAAGCCAAGACAGGAACAGGTTAAGATTGTTGCAATCGGCGAAATATCCTCTTGGAAGTCGGTTCCACAGAGCAGTGATTTGTTGCAATATAAGCGACATGGCGGATCCTAGCGGTAAAGTTTGTCTGAGTGCTTTCAATGGCGATAGAGCAGTGAGACACTCGCCACATCCTGTGTGTGTGTGTGTGTGTGTGTGTGTGAGAGAGAGAGAGAGAGAGAGAGAGAGAGAGATTGGAGGGTAAAAAATAATTTGTCACCCACAGAGAGAACCATCCCTGCCCCCCCCCCCATTAGAATGTCTGACGCTCAACTCCACGAGAGTACCTCTTTGCGACTGTTCGCTCTCACATTGTTTGCTGACCTGAGATGGAACAAATACATTGAGTCAATAGCTTCGTCCACCGCTAGGAAAGTTGGCTCCCTATGCCGCGCCAGGAATTTTTTCTCACCGGAGTCAATCCTTCAAATCTACAAATCAACCATTCGCCCTTGCATGGAGTATTGCTGCCATATATGGTCTGGAGTCCCTTCTAATTGTCTCAAGGTCCTTGATAAAATCCAAAGACGGATATGCAATGTAATTGGCCCTGATCTGGCATCTCGTCTGCAGCCGCTCTTTCACAGACGTGCCGTTGCCTCCCTCTGTCTTTTTTTACAAATACTTTCACGGTAACTGCTCCGATGAGCTGCTTTCATGAATTTAAGCGTTCAACTAGGCTGGCATCTCGCTCTCACCCTTTCACTGTCGAAACTGTTAAATATAGAAGTCTCTTCTAATCCAATAGATTCATATTTCGCAATTCTCGCATGTGGAACTCCCTCCCCATTTCTTGTTTTCCTGATCGCTATAATCTCCATATATTCAAATGTAACGTCAATCGATGTCTCCAGATGCCTTGATCTATCCCCTAACCTTCTCTTCATCCTTTCCTCTATCATTCCTCTTTGTTCTCGCTCCAACTCTGTAACCCTTTTGCTTCCCGCCTTGCTTGGGGTTGAATGCTTAAAAAAAAAAAAAAAAAAAAAAAGGACCCAGAGACGCTTTTAAACACTATCCAGACTGGAAAGTCAGGACAAGGCAGTAACCGCCCAAATATGACAAAACTATTCCATTTTCGGACTGATGGTTATCTTAATAAAATCATTTAGAGGACTTAAAATGATTATCGATAAAAAAATAAGGACATGTTTAGTGTTTGTTCGTACAAATTAATTTTTGTGAATTTTAAGACTCAGTTGAAATACGATAACTAAACAAAAAATCGTACAAATTAATTTTTGTGAATTTGAAGACTCAGTTGAAATACAATAAGTAAAAAAAAATCGTACAAATTAATTTTTGTGAATTTTAAGACTTTCGCTTGAAGATGGAACAGAGCTTATTTTAACTCAATTTAATTTAAATAATTATATTGAAGTTTTCGGCTCTTGTTTTGAAACATGGGACTTCTTATGTCGCGATTTGGAATCATATTTTAAATAAATAATTATATATATATATATATATATATATATATATATATATATATATATATATATATAGACACACACACACACACACACACACACACACACACACACATATATATATATATTCAAATGAGAGAAAGAACAATTGAGTAAAAATCTACAGTTTGTAGCATTTACTTTAAAAATTGCTCAATTAAAAGTAGAGTAATATATTATTGTATTTCTATTATAAGAGATTATAAAATTTGCGATTGTAAAATGTTTTTCTTATAATATATATATATATATATATATATATATATATATATATATATATATGCACACACACACATATATATATATATATTTATTATGCACTGTTACATTAGAACACCCGAAGAAACGTTAACTTTAATGTTGAAACAAAATGTACAATTTTGTAGTGGATATTTTCAGGTTCTAATGTAACAGTGCATAATAAATATGTATTGCTTTACTTTCGTATTGAGCCCACTTTTAAATTAATGTTTTGAATGTTGAAAATTTATTATTTGTTCTTTTACATTCATATATATATATATATACTACACGGACACCACACTGGTCGAAAGTACTTGAGCAAAAATAACAAAATATGAATTTCGGACAGTTTATCCACAACTTCGAGCTAGGTCAATACTCAAGACCTTTTCGGAAAATTGGGAAAATATAATAAAAACATAACTCGTCAGACTTTGTTAATTAAGTATTGATAATATTAAGGTTGTTCCAATAACTTGGACCGATTTTATTGTGAATTAAGTTTAAGCGTGTAATGAGTTTTTTCTTTTTATCTCAGACTTTGTGGACATTTGTGCGATATTATTTTTCACCCATAATTACCATGATTTAAATAAAATGATCCAATAGAGAAATAAATAAATTTTCACCAATAACACTGATTTATTTACCGCTGACTTTGACCCATCTTAATGAAACACCCTTATATATAATCCATCTTAATGAAACACTCTTTATTTAGGTTCTGTCGACTTTGGCATTGAAGCCTCTGTTTATTGCTTGTTTTAAGCTTTCGGCTTAATTTAAGCTTGAGATTTTATTCTTATTATAAAATTATTTTCACCCATCTCTATTTCTTTAGATTCGCATATATATTTACACACACCCACACACATACGCAAGAAGACGCACACACTGATATGTATTATACACATACAAAAAGATTCAAAATTCTTTTTAAAATATTGGTGTTTGATGATTCTCATTAAGCTTTTCCATTTATGATTAGTAAGTGTTGTTTCCACTTAATAATATCATCTAAAATGGGGAAATTAATACAGAATTTTAAGATTTAAAATTTAATAAGTTGTAATTAAAATAAAAAATAAAAACAATTCTTGCGAAAATTCATTATTCATCGAAAAAACTTTTAAGACAATAGTGTCCTTAATATATCTTAATTATAAAAACAATTAAAGGCCATTCTAATTAAATAATGTCATAGTTTTATTGCATTTTTTATTTCACGATTCAGAGCAAATTTTCGGTAAATGGTATTTCTGTTTGACCAAGCCAAGTTTTCCAAGGATTCCTGCTTTTAACTAATATAAATATAAAGAGGCTGAAATTTTTATTTCTCGAAATTTCCTAAAATTAAGTTGCGGAAACTGATGTATAAAAAGTTTTTACCAAAATTTTCTAAAAAAAAATTCAAAAATAATTTAATTCATTTGAGAATAAGTTCTGAAAATGTCATTAAAATCTGACAATTATTAGATTTTTGCAAGCATTCCCCCCCCAAAAAATGTGTTTTTAACGCAAAAAAAAATGTGTTTTTAACGCAAAAAAAATGTGTTTTTAACGCAAAAAAATGTGTTTTTAACGAAAAAAAAAAAAACACAAAAAAAAACATTCTATAATTAGGCATACTAATCTTTGGTCCACCCGGTGACGCAAGAAAAACAAGATTTTTATTCAAAAAGTACTTTGGTCTTTCTTCTTAATAATGATATAAACGTTTTGACGATAAAACTTTGTTTTAATCAAGTCTGTATCATTTTTCATCATGGCACGCTCTTTTTTTTTTTTTTTTTTTTTTTTTTTTAGAAAATCTTTGGCGGTACCTTGATTTGAATCCGCTTATATTCCTGAAATAAAGTTTCGAATATTTTATTTTTGGATGATTTATTTTAATAACAAAAATTACATTGCGATTAAAGACAGCTAAAAATGGCGCTAATCAGTTATTTTAGCACCCCCCCACCCCCAACAAAAAAAAATCTCCTTCCATTCAATTTAAATTAGTTTTAAATTAGTTTTGAAATACTGCAAAGTATTTTGATTATTGGACATATTGGAGGTAAAAACCTTATGACTCTCAATTGTTCCGAAGGTAACGGTAATAGTGAAATTAGCCATTTCCATACGAGGAACATTCAGCGTCCATTGACTAAACAGTTGGAATTTCTTTTGGCTTAGATTTATAAAAATCTTTTTTCTTG
This sequence comes from Acanthosepion pharaonis, assembly GCA_903632075.3. NCBI lineage: Eukaryota > Metazoa > Mollusca > Cephalopoda > Sepiida > Sepiidae > Acanthosepion > Acanthosepion pharaonis. Next base: position 963,653 of record CAHIKZ030005534.1, read on the forward strand.
AAACAATTTTTTCACTAAATTAGACATCTCAAGTCCATTAAGTGTTTTCGCTCTTTCTAGAACTGATGGAAGTTTCCGTCCAAACCTTATCATTATTTTATCTTCTAGTTATGTGCAATCCGTTTTAGTCTTTACTGCTGTTGAAAGTCTTCGAGTGGTGCCGTTTTCCTTATTTGGTAAAGTTCTTTATGATTCTGTAGCGCCAATCTATAAGAGCGGATGAAAGCACGTCTTCTTTAAGACTTAAAAGATTAATTCCCTTGAAGCCATTTTTAATCAGTTATCTGAGAAAATGGTTTTACACAGATGATAGTTTCTGCATTTCTGAATGATTTGGATGCTATTCATGGCATCCACATGAGAGTTTAGATCTGATGAGTCTTTTTTCAGAATATGATTCTTATTTTCAGATCTTTATTTTGCTTTGGTCGTATCTTTCATGTTGGAAAAAAAGTACCTCTTTCGCAACATATTTTCTGTTCCATTTTCTTATTTCTCAGCCTAAATTTCTTGTAAGTGATCCATACACCGATGTATTTTTTAAGCATTACGCCCCGAGCAAGGCGGGAAGCCACTAGGATGCAGGGGGTTACAGAAGATTTGGAGCAAGATCAGATAGGAGTGATGGAAGAAAGGATGAGGAGAAGGATAGTGGATAGATCAAGGCAACTGGAGATGTCGATTGACATTACATTTGAATAGTTGGAGATTATAGCTATCAGGGAAACAGTAATAGGGAAGAGTGTTCCAAAGGCGAGAGGTGCGAGGTATGAAGCTATTGGAGTAGAAGAGACGGCTACATTTAAAAGTTTCTACAGTGTAAGGGTGGGAGCGAGATGCCAGCCTCATAGGGCGCTTGAATTCATGAAGTCTGGGAACCAGTGAAAGCAGCTCATCGGAGCAATTACCATGAAAGTATTTGTAAAAAAAGACAGAGAGAGGCGACGGCGCGTCTGTGAGAGAGCGACTGTAGACGAGATGCCAGATCTTTCAAGTGTTTAGAATTTATCATTTACACATTCCGAATTATATTTTTTTTTAATTATAGATTCAGGGAATATTCCATCGCTAAACTCATTTCAATTCCGGATCATAGTTTCTGGTTTGGAAAGGTTTTCTCTAAAGTCGAACTTCTTGGAATACCGGGAACACAAAATAAAACAAAAAAGTAGCCATTTTGAAACACTAACTTTAAAAATGCCAACTCGGCGCAAACATCATTTTATTCGTTAAAGTAAGCAACAGGTTTACACCCCTCCCTAGTCTTTTGAACAGGAGTAGATGTTTACTCCTTGTTTCCTGTTTAGGATTGGGTTTCCGGTCCCTTTTAAAGTCTACTTCAAATATATACTTCCGACGTCTCCGCCTAAACTCTGAAACTTTATTTACTATTTATTTGTTATCTTTTTTTCCTCAATAAGATTAGATAGGTTCCCCTATCATACAGATCACATTCCTTCCCGGTCTTTTGAACAGGAGTCGTGGTTTTTCCTTTGTTTCCTGTTTAGGATTGGGTTTCCGGTTCCTTCTAAAGTCTTTTCGTTCTCTTTCACTTCCAGTAACCCCTTGCGTCTTAGTGACATTATCATCGTGCTTGTGGTGAATAGATAAAAAAAAATGATTCGAATTGACACAATGTTGCCAACGATAATAGAAAAATAACTAGGGTCACAAGAGTCGACAAATTACATGAAGACATTTTCAACCTGGAGCTGATTAGTGTACGCCAATTGGCGTGTAGGTATATCAAAATCCCCCAGGAGGGGGACAAGTTCGGCAAATAGATAGGGTGGAGCTAAGGATATTGCTAGCCAAGTGCATCAGGTTTTATCAAGTGGTTTTCAAAGTATTATGTCTTGCGTTATTCTACAGATAGACTTACAGTCATAGCAGGTTGAATGCCGATTCTCATACGATCACCGAAGTTAAGCAACGTTGAGCCTGATCAATACCTAGATGGATGACCGTTTGGGAATACCAGTTGCCGTTAACTTGGATGTGCAGAAGGTGTAATGGATAATGGCTCGGCATTGGAAATCAGTGAGTCGAGTTCCAATCCTTGTGGCGTTCGTTGTATGTTCGTTACGCGCCATTACCGTTGGATATGAAATCACTCTTTCTCTCACCAGCTATGGGTTAGATAGTAGGGCTTGTATCAGTAAATTATTATTATTTCCCAAAGAGTTCTTATAAAGTAAAAATATCTCCTGGTTTTAAATAATCTGCAAAAGATTGATAAGCCGTAAAAAAAACGAATCAATCTGTAATGACAAGGTGTAGGCTTTAAAAAGCTTTATTCAACTGAGAATACAAGGTTCGCGTATAGTGTCTTTTTCTAGTTCCAGCAAATAGAAATAGCTCTCCCAAAGAGGAGAGTATCAAAACAAGGGGAGACCACTCTTGATTATTCATGACACAATCTACAGAAAGATAGATCTATTTTTTCTAGGATTGCTCATCAAAATGTTTACAATACTGGCCAGACTTCAAGAAACTGTAAGGGATGATTCCACTATAACAACACCAAGCGGTTAAGAGAATAGGGGACGGAGCGAAGATTTTTTGGGAAGTTTGAAGGGGACAATTTTTTCGACTGAAACAAAACCAAGTTTCCTATTATACAGAAACCGCTGTATGAACAGTAAGCACGCGAACAAAAAGAGAGTAATTTTTCTAAAACGAACAAACATTTTGCATCTATGGGGTTACCAATTTTGCATTTTCATCACTTCCCTGATTTATGATAAATATCTTCTGACTGGGTTAGGGACTGACTCTAGCAATTCTCTCAACACAAATTTATAACAGCTTGCTAGGCTTTCTGAGAATTCAAGCCTGAATCTAGATTTTATTGAGCAAACCAAAGTTATTACAAAGAAATTGGTATTGACCAACCAGCGATGGGAAAAAGATATTCTACTTTAAATATTAAGATCATTTTTTGTGGATTGTATAATGTGTAGAGTCAGTTTTCTATTATTATTAAGTAATAAATTGACCACCTCTAGAATTATTACACTATGTCAGATTTTATTATGCAAGTCAATGTTTCCACAATAGAATTGGTGTTAACCAAATGATAAGAGGAAAACTTTTTGCAGATATATTTACAGTAAATATTAATAGAGGTGTCTAGTGGACATAAATTGGGGGATAGGTTTTCTATTTTTATTAAGTAATGTATTGATACACAATTGAATTATTACATTATGTCAGATTTTATTATGCAAGTCAATATTTACCCAATAAAATTAATATTAACCAACCAATGATAGAAAAATTTTCAAGATATATTTACATTAAGAATTAATATACATTTCTCTTGGACATAAAGTGGAGGATCCGTTTTCTATATTAAGTAATAAATTGATTCACTCTGGACTTTCTACACTAAAGTTTTATTATGCAATTCAATGTTTTCACAATAAAAATGGTATTATTCAATGGATGAGAGGAAAATTTTCAAGATTTTCTTATGTTAAATATTAATGTTTCTACTGAACATAAAATGGGGGATCGGTTTCCTATTGTTATTAAGCATTAAATTAACCCCCTGAAAATTACCTCACCATGTAAGGTTTTATTATAGAAGTTAATGTTTCCCCAATAAAACTGGAATTAACCAACTAAGGATAGAAAAATTTTCAATATATATTTATGTTGAATATCAATATGTTTCTACTGTACATACATTGGGGGTTCAGTTTTCTATTTTTATTAAGTAATAGATCGACCCCCCTTAGAAGTACTATACTATGTCATATCTTACAATGCAATTTAATGATTATGCAGTAATATTGGAAACTAGTAGGATAACCCGTCATCGCCCGGGTGTTTCATTACTGGGAATTTTTACCGTCCAATTGGATCAGTTTAAGTTTAAAGTCAGCCCACCCGAAAATCAATATTAGTGACAAAAACTGAGTGCAACTGATGCACATCCTCAAATGGTGGGGGGATTAATAATTTGACTGGTGGGGTGACCCTGAAAAGGCCGTTTTTACGTTCTCAATCTTGCAAGGAAGGAACCTTTTCCATGGACTGTCATAATAAGATACGATAATTTTTATTTAGAAAATATTTTTTTATAATTCTAATAATCTGTTCCGTTAGCTTTCAACTATCTAAATTGATTGCACCTTGTTTTTTTACAGACATTAAATTTTACCTTTGAATCTTGCGCAAAGTGTAAAAATCAGCTTTTTTTTTTCATTTTTCACCTAGAAGTTTGTAATTTTTTCCAGGCAGTTTGGACTCAAAACCGGAATTGAAGAATTATCTATCAAACAAAAAAAATATCGAAATCGGATGAAAACTGTAGAAAGAAATAAACAACATCCGATCACACACACACACATACACATTTTGAGAATTATAGATATAGATAAGCAACTGATGTTGGTAAATGCTCTTTATAGATATATTTATATGTGCCATAAAACAAACTAACATAACATCGAAGATAACAGCGTCAAGATAGTAATGCTTTGGGCCAGTACAGTTGTCAGTAAAATTATTGATCCCTTGAAAGTTGACGATGGTGCCAACAAAAATCTAGAAAACCATTCTAAGTTCTTGGACAAGGTTTATCTTTATTTTATTTTATTTATTTTATTTATTTTTGGAATGGTCAAAATCAAGAAACTTTAACCTAAAGAGTATTACATTCATTCAAGACAATGTTCTTTCAAATTCTGCAAAAAGCTTATTATTGAACATCTTGCCAATAAAACATGTTTTCAAAGGCACCATATTAATGACCCAAGCAACTGACAAAGATGGTAACCACTCAATGAAAGAGAACACTTTATCAAATCCCATTCCAGTTCAATGCTGGAACGGCGCAGCCTGATTGTCAACTATTTGCACACTGCATTCTTTGGGCTTTCATAATCGGAGACCAAGAAGGATATCATGACATGGCCGTATCAGCTAATGTAACACGTCTCACCGGGACGAAAGATCATTGTTTGTATATATGTATATAGAGGGTGTTTCAAAAATACTTTTACAAGCTCAGGGGGCGGGTTCCTCACACCAAAAAAAGGGCAAAATCCATATAAAAATATGTCGGCAAATCCTTCTTTTTTGAGTTATTAAGTTTAAAGTTTACGGTAGACGCTGTTAAATGTACAATTGGTCTTCCCCAATCCTTTGTCTGTGGTGCCACGGATCCCGTCTCAGCAACGCGACGATAAACATCAGCAAGGGTTGGATGACTCGGCTGGCTTCAGTCTGGAAACGCATTCTGATACAGTCGGGCAGCCTCGCATCCATTACCATTCGCGCGGCTGTATGCAAAAATCATATCTGCCCGCTCTCAATATAATTATCCAGCCATTGTTAAACGGAACAATTCCCAGTTAACTCACTACTACACACGTTAAACATATAAGACTGACTAGCTACAAATGTAAACGAATGACAAATGTAACGAAGACTACATGGTAACACAGCACCAGCTACTGTAAACTTTTAGTTTTTAAAGGACTTCCGCCCCAAAGATTGTAAAAGTATTTTTGAAACACCCTTTATATATATATATATATATATATATATATATATATAACTAGACTTGTTTCGAAAAACCCTCGAATTTTTGGTTTGCTAATCAAATTAATCTCGAGGGAAGAAAAGGTTTTAAAAAAAGAAAGAGCTACAAACATGAACTTCTGCCGACAAAAAAATCGCACAGATGCAGATCTGAAGCCCAAAGAAAAAACCCCGATACGAGTAACAACTAACTAACAAAAGAGCTCAATACAACCGTAGAGCAGACCTAGATACACCTAGTGAGCCAGACAAACCTACCTAGGTTTCACCTAAACGGATCGTCAACCCTGACGATCCGTTTAAGTGAAACCTAGGTAGGTTTGTCTGGCTCACTAGGTGTATCTATATATATATATATATATATATATATATATGTATAATGAATGTATGTATATGTATATATATATATATATATATATATATATATATATATATATATATATATATATATATATAAATATATATGGTTAAATTCCCAGATCAATTCTGTGGACAAGACAGATTGGTATAAAATGACAATTGGAAAAAAAATCTTAGATTTTGCCGACACGTTTCGTCTTCCAACTTTATCAAGACAAAAATGAAATCGAAATGTTTTTGTTGTTACAGTTTCATTAAAAAATCCAGAGTAAAAAAAGACAGACGCTTCTGTCTACGTCTTTTTTTTCCTGTTTAATGTAAATTACATTTATAGTAAGGGATTTTTTACAAAGAATTTTATACAAAGGAGCGTTCGGTAGGCAAGATTGAAGTTTATAAGCAGTAAATTCGACCTTGCTTTCCGAACGCTCCTTTGTGGCCGAGTCGGTTAAGGCACGTCAGCGTAAATGACGGTTCCGTATAGGATGCCGGTTCGAATCCTGTCAAAGGACGAATATTTTCTATGAAAATTTCTCGGACATTCAGGCCGGTAAATGTTATTTAATACTGTTTATTATAAACAGAGCATTTATCTATAAAAAGAATGTTAAACATAAAAATGTCTTTAATAAATTGTCGGACTTTGTCCAATTCTTAATGTAAATATATATATATATATATGTGTGTGTGTGTATATCTATCTATCTCTCTCTCTATATATATATATGCGGGACGCTATTGTATATTTTAAGTATAGATAATATCATTATATTATATTTAGGCTCTGTCGAATTTGGCATTGAAATGAGGCCTCAGTTTATATCATATTTTAAGCTTTTAGCTTATTTTTAGCATGAGATTTTATTCTGATGATAAAATTATTTTCATCCATCTCTATTTCTTTACATTCATTTATATATTTAAACACACACACACACACAATTAATTTACGTGAAGAATTAAAAGTACTTCTAACCTGAACAATCCATTCTATTGTATTCTGTCAAAGCAATTAATCTTAGAAATTGAATTCTTTTTACTTTTCAATTAAATCTTCATCCAAATGCTTAATGTTTAACTTCCATTTAAATAATCTATCACATGAATAATACTGAAGGGATATTAATCACCAGTCCAATCATTTATCAAATGTGTAATCCTTAAGGAACTTTTCAACTTCATACCAATGACCTATCATATGACTAATTCTCAAAGAACATTTGATCCTCAATACAATGCCATATCGTCTAATCTCCCAGTTCAATAACCTATCACCTAATTAAATCCCACGGATTCTTTTAATCCCCCCTCTAATGATCAATTACCAGCATTCTTATTCTAGATACAGTAAATACAAGTGTTTCAAAAAATGTATGAACTCTTAAATGACTAAATTTAGAAGCAGAATCTTTTGTCAACTTCGTGTGGTACCTTAACAAATATAGTAGTAGCCATTAATAAACCTTATGTCAACAAGCAATGCCTTAAGTAGATCTTTCTTTCGGGTTTTCCTCTTTTGAAATAGGGAACATGAACTTTTCACTCTGAAGCAAAAGTGCTGTGAACGCTTCACACTAAACACACCAACCCAGTAAGTCCCACTCGAATATATTCAGGAACATTTTGCTGTGTATGCAATTTACTTCTAGGAAAATAAACTCTTGTCTTAAACTTTCCTTTTGTAAATTTTGTTTAATGATGTTATCTTGCATTACAAATCAATTGGTGTGTTATTTTGTGTATACACCCTTTCTCACCACTATTAATTCATGTATTGTAAAATATTCTTGTCAGAAATCTTATGTTAATTCTTCAAGTAGCTGACACACTAAATTCTGAAAAATTTTCAAGCTGGCAGATTTTGATCTAAAAAGAATGAAAGTGATGCCGAAAAGCATCTATTTAATTAGGGTTCAAATAACAATGTGGTTTATCTTGTTAAATATTGCGATATTTATTCACATTATCAAGATACTGAAGATGATGTAAATAAACACTGAAATACTGATTACCAACATGTTTATTCTTTTATGGAATTAATTTCTATATTAGAAATCTAAGTAAAAGCGATAAAATTCTTGTCACTTTTAGTGTTCCTTTTAAAAATCAATATTTTATGATGCGTGATTCTGACTGCTATTTACTTTCAAATGTGAGGTTTTGGGATTCTTACTTTTTAGACCTTGTGATTTTCCGTCTAATGCTCTATTCACTGAGAAAGTCTGCTGATTTCTTCTTGGGAGTCATTAGTTTTACGATGTGGAGTTTTATCGTTCATGACAATAAAATGAGCGGGGATCCCATTTCGAAGCCCAAAAACGTTTTGAAGCATTACAATGTCCAGGAAAGTTAACCGCACCAGAATCTGTAAATTACACAGAATCTCGTATTTCGTTTCGTAGTACGAGATTTCTTCATTCCAGAACATTCTCTGACGACAACAGCGATCGTCGACATTTGTATTTAGACTGGGCATGCAAAAGAAAGATAGTAAGATGAACAAGAAGAAAGAGGTGTATTCTGACGAAGAGAAAGAAAAAAGAAGAGAAGGATGAAGAAAGAGAAGAATGAAGCGAAAGAGAGAGAGAGAAAGAGGAAGCGGGGAAAGAGAGAGAGAGAGAGTGGAAGAGAGAGAGAGTGGAAGAGAGAGAGAGAGAGAGAGAGAGAGAGATGGGAGAAAGAGAGAGGAGAGAGATAATTTGCAAGAATATAAGAGAATAGGGAAGAGGAGGCATAGGTCATGACGAGCGATATTTAAGAAGGGAAAAGAAACCCTTCCCCACCAAAACCCCCATAATAACAAAAAGAAGAGAAAATTAAAGTTTTTCTTCAAAACGTGGTCGATGATAGCGCTCCATAACATCCTGTTTTGTAGTTGTTGCTTTGAGTAACATTCAATCCACTGGAAAAACAAAACAAAACATTTTTTTTTCTTAAAAATAAAAAGAGAATTTAAAATTTAAAATACTCAGCGCTCCCATCTCTTTCGTGCGCATGCGTAGTCACATCACCGTATACATAAATTTAGTCCGAAGAAGTCCTAAAGAACGAAACGCGTCCCGCGAAAATCTTTTCCACTTTGTCACACATTTCCCCACTAAAATATAGAGCTTAGGAGAAATAACAGAAAGACAAAATTTACAAAGAACTACAAGCGACGACAGGAAGTTGCGGAGAGTCATGATCGCTTACCTCCTGAGGGGACACGTTACATAAAGAAGACATACATCTTTCTCCTACCGCGATTGTCAGGATGCGTTCTTATCATCTGACGATCACGGTAGCGTGAAACTTAAGTAGCGGCCCGAACTGTCTAATTGGTCTGTCTTGTTAACTTCGACGTACAGCACTATCGTCTTTGACGGTTTTATCTCGTATCCAAGAATTGAATTTCGCATCCTTTATGATGATGACTTTGATGACTAAATTTACCGACACCATGTAGATTCAGGACTAGAAGAGCCCAGTCTGTCCTGGTATTTACCCATATCTGGGGAGAGAAGAAGAGGATTCACAAATGAATGTAATGGATTCGACTGAATTCGAACTCGGCACTCTGATTCCTCAATCCAAGTCGCTATCCATTACATATATATATATATATATATATATATATATATATATATATATATATATATATATATATATATATATATATATATATATATATATATATATATATATATATATATATATAGCAAGTGTAAATGGATATAAACCGACAGAATGTCATATTGAACTGAATTGTATTTTTGATGAATATTGTCTTGAAAAAGGTTTAATAAACCGAAACGTCAGACGTCGACATTTCTTTCATTTAACTACATTTAAGGATTTTTGTTTGTTTTTTCAAAATTTCTTCATATATATATATATATATATATATATATATATATATATATATATATATATATATATTCAACGGGATCTTCGCCCTCTCTAACCTTCTAACTGGTGTAACAAGGTGCCGTACGATTTCATTTTCAAGTCTTTTTTTTGGGGCTGTCATAGCTGAAACTCTTCTCTCACGTACCAAACGTCCCATGGATTGATTTGGATCTTTTCTCAGTGCTTTTCAAGATATTAAACATTTTGTGGGATGGACAATTATGCTGTTACACGATTTGAACAATTTTGCTGTTATACCCACTATATATTTCAACCGGAAGTATTCGTTCATTCCAGCTTCCGTAGTTAGAACGCTCACATCTGGTGTAGGCCTCACCTGTAAAACACCACAATAGAGTTTTCTAATAATTTTTCTATAAACGTCTCTGATAGTAAATAATGTTTCAGTCGAATTATGCGACTAGTTTTGATTTTTAAATACTAAGGAGATTTTCTTGACTCCCCCACTAAGTCAGGTTGTGACACAAAGTCAGTTTTTAACGTCGGTACCCTAGCGTTTTCACTCGGACCGCTGGTCTAAGCTGGTCATAGCTTGTCCAAGCTAGTCAGAGCTGGTCTAAGCTAGTCGTAGCCGTGATACCACCAGCACAGAGCTTCGTCCCTGTGCCAGTAAGTATTTTTAAATACTAAGACAAAGTTCGTAAAGTGTAAACATTATAAATTTTAGAACGAAAAATGTTTTGTATAAATGATGCTTACGTTTTTATGACGTTAATGTTTTTATTAAATTCAATCGACAAGATATCTCTATAAATATTTTAATGACATTTCCCAGTAAACGTATAAGTTGTTGGACATCCTGATCAAATATGGGATGGCGGAAACTGTTCGAAGTTTATATTTTTGATCGAGTACTTTCGACCCCCTCAGGAACGTACATGTACCTTTGAGAAAAAACAAATATTAGCTTCATCCTGGTATTTTTAGGAACGCTGCATTTCAAATTTAAATATGCTCTTATCTTATATCGTAATATGGAGAATAGTTTTTAAAAGATACCACACACACACACATATATCTTTGTTTTTCAACAAGGTTGTCTGAATTTTCTTTATATGTGATATACTTATTTTTCCAAGTAGAGGGGTTAATATTTTTGCTATTGGGTGGTGCCTATTCCAGAAACTGGTAAAAAATGAAAACAAATCTGGGAATAAACTTACAGAATATCACGCTAGAACACCAAAACTTTACGGTCTCCCTAAGGCCCACAAAACTGGTATTCTTATGCTCCCCATCATTTCTGGAATAGGCAGCCCCCACCCCCAAATAGCTAGAGACATAGCAAAAATATTAACCCCTTTCCTTGGAAAAATAAGTCTATCATATAAAAATTTCACGCAACCTTGTTGAAAAACTAAGGAAAATAAATATGTCTGGCATATAACTATGGCCAGTCAAGATATAAATTCACTTTACACAGACACACACACACATTCCTGGTATAAAAGTGATGACGATACAACGTAAATTTCATACCATAGGCAGCCCCCACACCCAAATAGCTAGAGAAATAGCAAAAATATTAGCCCCTTTCCTTGTAAAGTCTATCACATATAACAATTTCACGCAAATTTTTTTGGAAAACTAAGGGGAATAAATATGACTGACATATAAATCATGGCCAGTCTAGATATAAAATCAGTTTTATATATATATATATATATATATATATATATATATATATATATATATATATATATATATATATATGTGCAGTATATTTAAATTGACTTTAGCTCAAGCAAGGTAGCAAAGCTAATAGGACACAAGAGATTAGAAGAATGAGAAAACAGAAATATTATTAAGGAGCGAGAACAAAAAAGAGCAATCAGGAGGACAGTAGACAGCGATTGACATTGCATTTAAATTCTTATTTAAATTCTTGAAGATTAAAGTTGGCTGGAAAGCAAGGAGTTGGAAGGAAGTTCTACACGAGAAAAGTACGAGAAAATAAGCTGTTGGTATAGAACCTGCAGTTATATTCAACCAATTCAACTGTAAATTGACGAGACCTTGTTGCCAGTCTTGAATTGGCTTAAATTTAAAAAAAAAAAAAAAAAAACGAAAAAAAAAAAAAAAAACAAACAAAAATCACTAAGCTCATCCAAACAATTACCATGAAAGAATTTATAGAAAAGGCGCAGGGAAGCAAATTTACAGCGGCGTCTGGAAAGTGGCTGAAGCTGATAAATATAATATCTGGTAATAATTCGATAGATTTATAGGACCCTTTGATGCTGATCAGCGGTATTACCCGAAATTCTGGAGTCGGTCAAGAATTAAGTTGCTTGACATTTATTAACTTGTTAACTATTTTTACTCTATTGAGCAAAATGGATCACGTGGAAAGAGAGACGCTACTTGGTTTCAGTGAAAAAATAAATAAATAAAGATAAATGTGTTTAACGTCCCTTGCAAATAATTTATAAATAATGGACTGTTTCGTTTTGATAGAGTGAGAAGAGAAAAGACAACAAGGACGCTACTTGGTTTCAATCAGAAAATGAAAGATAGAAGGGAAGATACGTGTTTAATGTCTCTTTCAGTGAAATGGAAAAATTTGTCAATTTCAAATCTTTTCATTTCTACCCATTTCTTGAAATAACGACCAGAATTCATATTTAGGGTTGTTATTACAATATTTTAAAGTTGTTAAGCTCAAATATCTAACGATACGATAGGGGAATATTTATATTATTCAGACTATTGTTGCCATATTTATCACAACGGTTCGACCGGACCCCCAAACTTGTACGTGCCAGAGGAAAAGGGCGTTGGTTAGATCCAGTGGTTAGATCAGAATTAACAGGAGATAACTGATGTCTAATGGATGTCAGTTATCAGTTATCGCCTATTAATTCTGCTCTAACCACTGGATCTAACCAACGCCTTTATCTACTTACACAGTGACTGGACCCAAAGAGTTGCGAGTTCAATACCTGGTTAAAGCAGTGGAGAATTTGGAGAGGGGAATTAACAGGCGATAACTGATAACTGACATCCATTAGGCATGGCACGTGGAACTAGAAGAGTCTACCCCAGCGAGCGAAATAAAGGGTTCAGTTCGAGATTCCAACCACCTGAAGAAGGCCGGAGCGTACAATGGCCGAAACGTTGTGATAAATATGGCAACAAAGATGAGGACAATGGTCCGAATAATGTAAATAGTGTACATAATACCTCATTTCAGAAATATAGACAGATACGATAGTGGGATTTCCGAATGTATTTTATTGTCGCAGAATTTGCTTATTCAACCATTAACTGTAGAATTAAGATTCACCAGAAATTTAAAATAGCAAAACCGTGAAATTTTAACGTGTTAGAACTAATTATTATTTTTTTTTTTAAGCGTTTCACCCCAAGCAAGGCGGGAAGCCACTAGGACGCAAGGGGTTACAGAAAATTTGGAGCAAGATCAGATGGGAGTGATAGAAGAAAGGATGAGGAGAAGGATAGTGGATAGATCAAGGCAACTGGAGATGTCGATTGACATTACATTTGAATAGCTGGAGATTATAGCTCTCAGGGAAACTGGGATAGGGAAGGGAGTTCCACAGGCGAGAGATGCGAGACATGAAGCTATTGGAGTAGAAGAGACGGCTACATTTAGGAGTTTCGACAGTGAAGGGGTGAGAGCGGGATGCCAGCCTCGTAGGGCGCTTGAACTCATGAAGTCTGGGAACCAGCGAATGCAGCTCCTCGGAGCAATTGCCATGAAAGTATTTGTAAAACAGACAGAGAGATAGACGCATCATTTTGCAGTTTAAATATCCCGATGTTACCGTAAGTTCTATGCTAATAATTTCTTCTATTACACATCTTATTTATGGAACTCTCTTCTAGCTTCTTAGACAACTTTGATCTTCAAAAATTTAAATGCAATGCCAATCATTATCTTCTATTTTCTTAATTCCTGTTTTTTTATTCTCGCTCCTTATGTTTTTCTTATATTCCTCACTCAGTAACTCCTTGCATCTTAGTGGCTTTATTGCCTTTCTTGGATTGAAATGATTAAAAAATATTGTTAGAGAATTTTATATATAAATGCTTGCCTATGGAAGAAGAGAAAGAATACCGTAGAGAAATATTGTAGAGATTAGTGGCACAAGTCGAGTGTGCAGAGGAAGTTGATGAAATTTTCTCGGAAAAGTGATACGGTTCCTCCTTTTGAATGTGAGCAACTTTTGGCATTCGGCTTGTCAACATATTTTCTCTGGCAGTACCGCCCGTCTCGTTTTAAGGGTGCCCCAAAACGATCAAGAAATTACTTTGCGTCTTCATATTAAGAGGTGTTGGGAACACTGACGTCACAAATGGCACAAAGTTATCTTGATGAAGACAAAAATATGGCCGAACCTAAGACGTTTCATTTCTTTTTTTAAGGAGAGAGATAATGATTGTTTTTTTTTTCAAAGGGGTATTATTAGATTACCAAAATAGTACATGTCAAAAATGGCGTCTCTCTCTAGGATCAGATTATCTGTGCGCTTTGTCTAGGATTAGAATCGGTACCTCCAAGAATTCGCTAAAAAAGAGGATACATGATAAAAATAGTGTCTTCTCCATACGCGTTTAACCCCGGAAGGAGTCGTTTGGACGTCGACAGGCCGAGTTGTCCACCATTCTCCTTCATCTGTCGCGTTTGTGTGCAAAAGCCTAGGTGTCTGTGAATTGTTTCTTTGTGTGCATATTATGTGACGTGTCTTCGGTGTTTTAACCTGGCGAAGCCCATCCCTCTCCAAGTTAGACCACAGCCGATGTCCTCCGACTATAGGGGGTTCTCCTTGGTTGTAGATCATCTGAGGAATCCTTCCACCCTGGCCGGTGACCTACGTCGAGAAGGTCCTTCGCCCAGTGGTACCATGTTAACACCTTTCCTCTCACGTGAGTTTATCCCGCCAGCTGAAACGGTTTACCGGGGCATGGCAGCATGAGTCATCGCGTGAGAGATTAAGGAGATGATTGAGGACCAGTGATGCCCGTCCAACCAAAGATGTAGCGTGCCAGATATCAAAAGGTACTACCTCCATCCACAACCCACTATGCCAAGACAAAAGTGTTCCAAGCATAATAAAATAAAATTTTATCATCAAAATTTTTCTGTTAATATTAAGAGGAACGATCAAAGTATTTTTGATGTAAAAATATTTTTTTATCTTTTTTTTTTTTTTTTGACCTTCAAAATTTTGTTTAAAAATCTTGTTTTTCTGACGTTAAATTTTTAAGGATAATTTGAACAACTTTTAGCGGGGAAAACATTAAATTTTGGAAATTCTTGCAAAAATCAGATAATTTTCTTATACTAAGTATATTGTCTGTAACTGGTGGTTCCGTTAGACCAAAAAAAAAAAAAAAAATGAGTATTTGATTTCTCGTAGGACTTGTCCTTATAACTAATAAGCGCTACAAAAAAGAATTTTTCAAAATTTCATAAAATTAAATAAGGGTAACAAAAGTAAAAACATTTTACGAAGAGTTTCTAAAAAATAAACATTTCAAAAATAATTTAATTCATTTGTGAATAAGTACTGAGAGTTTCAATAAAATCTGATAATTTTCTGATTTTTTTATGAATTTCAAATCAGTGTGTTTTTTCAGTGCAAGAAGACGTTAAAATTTCCTTTATATTAGTAAAGGAAATTTTAACGTCTTCTTGCACGTTATGGCCGCCATTGACACAAGAAAACCCAAATTTTTAGATAAAATTTCAAATATTCTAAAAATTAGTTATTATTATTATTTCCTTGGGTTTCTGTTGTATACTCATATCCCTCCGTGTACACAACCTGAGAACTAAGGTCAGAAATGGCTTCATGACATTTTCCCCTGATCATTTTTTGTATAAAAAAAAGAAAGCTAAGATCGCACACATTTTACATAGATGTGTGTGGTGGTGGTGATAATAATAATAATAATAATGATAATAATAATAATAATAATAATAATGTTTATGTGTGCATTAGTAGTTTGTAAGTGTGTTTGTTATTTATTTAATTTATTTATATTCATTGTTTATTTTAATTTTTTCCGGAGCCGAGTGTCTTTTTTGTTTAGTTTAAGGTATTGGCTTTGTGTAAAGTATGTTACATTATCTGCCTTGTATATAGTGCATACGTTATTTTTAGCCCTTTTTTTTAAAAAACATGTGGATGAGGCTATTATAGTCGGATTTTTAACGAGTATGTTGCGGACGGAGTTTGATAAGTTTTCGTATGTGTTCAAATGGATCCTGATTGAGCACTGGTCAGAGAGATGTAACGTGGGTATTCTTGATAGGCTTTTGAAAGGCATGAAAACCTGTTTTTCTTTTTTTTACCACAACTAAGGGTTAAATATCAGTGTAGACTGGGTTCTCCCACCTTAGGTAGCAGCCAGTCTAGTAGGACTACTACACGTTTTTTCGCAAGAAGCCATGGCAGTTCACAGTTAATAAAGAGAATGATGCGAAAAGCCGTGGTTGCCTATATCCTGAAGGGACATGACATTGTCATTTTGATTAGGATGTGCTTTTCATTCATAGATAATTGTGTAGGAACTATTGTACTTGTAAAATCTCTTAATTTTCAAAATATATTTTTTTCAACAAATTTCGTTGGTAGCAAATCTGTGCGCGTGTCTCTTACCCATTTCATTCTGTTTTCTTGCTTTTCACACTGTCTGAATAACTACATTCCGAATTCTGATTTTGTAGTTGTTTTGGACGAAATTCATAAATTCTGCGCTTTGGGGTAATAAAAAAAAGAAAGCGAGGAAAATAGGCCAACTCTGTTTTGTTTTTTATATTCTTTTTGGCAAGGTCGAAATTCTGACTCAGTTCCTTGAGCGTGTTCTCGAAAATACACGTTCCCGCTGTTACATAGTTTGTATCAATAATCACTTCAAGATTTTTGAAGACATTTTAAAAGATTTTGTGATAACCCTCAACAAACAAAAGAATCATGAACCGAATATGGTGTGTGTGAGACCCTACCAATCACGGAGTAAATCTGTCTCATGTTTCAATTGGGCGTATACCCACAAAGAAGTCACACGTGAACCTCACTCCATTGTTTAAAAAACGGTAGTAGTGTTATGGTATATATTTCCTTGGCATACATTGAGACCCTTGGTACTAAAAACATGCCATGGCCTACCTAGGTACTGTAGCAGACCACGTGTCTGATTTTATGACTAGGCTGTACCTCCTTTCTAGTTGCAACTTCCACTAAGTCAATACGCCATGTCACAAATATAATGTCAGATTGGTACAGAGATAACAGTAATAAGGTTTGTTAAGTGGCCTTCACAGTCACCGGATTACATAGAGCACTTTTGGGATGTGGTGCAAAAGGAGATTCGAATCCCGCCAACTAATCTAAAACAACCGCCGGATGCCATAACAACATGGACCCAGATTTCGAAAGAGTATCACTAAAATTTGTTGAATTCATATAAAAAAGAATTGAGGCGTTTTTAAAGGCAACACGATGTCCAAACCAACACGAAAAGTGTATATAACAATGCGACCAGTAAGTATATTAAACTTAGGTTAGTCTGGTACAAGCCACAAGTATAGGTTGCCTAATAACGAACAATCTTACAGCAATAGCTTGACTTGAATGATTAGCTTATTACACTCTACTTCACAGAAAGTTTCTCAGCTCATGTGGTGAGTATTATAAGAAAATAACTGGTTGTAGTAGTGCTTTTTTATTTACATTTATATTATTCGGACTATTGTCCTCATCTTTGTCGCCATATTTATTACAACGTCTCGGCCGTTGTACACTCCAGCCTTCTTCACGTGGTTGAAATGTCGGACATAACCCTTTATTTCGCTCACTGAGATAGACTGTTCCACGTGCCATGTTTAATGGATGTCAGTTATTTCCTGTTAATTTCCCTCTGAAAGTTCTCCACTACCTTAACCGGGTATTAGAACACACATTCTTTGGGTCCTGTCACTGGATCTAACCAACACCTTTATCCACTGTGCCATGTGTCCTTGATAAATATGGCGACAAAGATGAAGACAATAGTCCGAATAATGTAAATAATGTACATAAATATATAGACAGATATATAGAAATATAGACAGATACTGCTTTTTTTATTGTTGATGATATTAGTTATGTGACGGAACATTCTCTGGAAGGAGAGAGCAAGCAACAGGCAAGTCTTAAAGAGAAAAGGCAACAGAAAGAACATTTCTAGTCAGAATCACGAAAAGACAGTTGAAATTCCTTGGACACATAAGGAAAGAAGGCAGAGGAAACTAAACCCTACCGGGGCCTATTGAGCGCAAAAGAGACAAGAGAAATGCCGCGAGCCACTTACCTGACGGATGGATGACAGAACGGGTAAAAAGGAAAGGGGAAAAACTGAGCCACACAAAATAGGAAGTTGTGGAGAGCCATGTTGGCCTCTGTCCTGAAGGGACGCGGCATATAGAAGTAGAAGCTGAGAGGATTTAGTAGAATGCAAGCTTTGTATCCTAAATCTGTCGCCAATCAATCTCGATGAATTGCAAGATGTCATAATGACATGGGCTCGAATTTCGAAATTCGGTTTTCAGAATATTATCGAAATCATGTCAAGAAGAACTGAGCCAGTTCTAATGGCAAAAGGGGGTCTAACGCGGAACTAAGTGTATACATATTAAAGCTATCGGAGCGTGTATATAGATATATTTTTTTATCTTAATATAATCATTTAAAAAAAAATGGAAGTGAAAGAGAAGACTGAGAATAGGGAGGATTGAAGAAAGGACAAAAGATGAAAGGGAATGCCACTAGTATGCAGGGGTTTACAGGGAGTGAACGAGAAAGAGAAGATTGAGAATAGGGAGGATTGAGGAAAGCACAAAAGATGAAAGGGAATGCCACTAGTATGCAGGGGGTTACAGGGAGTGAAAGAAAAAGAGAAGACTGAGAATAGGGAGGATTGAGGAAAGGACAAAAGATGAAAGGGAATGCTGTGGAATCGTGAATGCCACCCTTTTGCGTGTGTGCGCGTGCGCGCGGACTGCACCCCTTCCTGTCACGTTCAGCTAGACATAGTAGTAAACGCTGAGGTGAGGGAGGTTGCTAGCTAGCTACTCCTGATACCATCTAAAATCAGAATTTGAATTTTTTACCGCGCGTGTCCTGACGTCCCAGACGAACAGCGTTTTCAAGTTAGTCGCCGCCCGATTTTCAAACTAGCAGGTCAACTCATTTATTCCGTGCCCCTAACCCATACGCAGGCCGGAATATCTTATTCTTGATTAACCAAAACTTCAACATGTCGATATCACATTTTCCCAAGACTCATCCTCGTCTTCATGCAAATAGCATGTCGAACTTTCATCCGTTTTCAGCTAGAAAATGTAGAGTTCTACGACACTGTCGTCAATATATTTTTCCAAGACCAACTTCTCGTCTTGATGCGAACAGCTTTCGAACTTTCCTCTATTCACTACCAGAGTTCTACAACACGGTCGCCCTCACACCTATCCGAGACTAATTTCCTCGTCTTGATGCGAACAACTCTGAATTTTCCTTCACTGAAGAAGATTGATAAACTGTTCATACACCTTTGAAACTTCTAATCCTTACGAACCAGTACCTTAAAGATAGCATTACACACACATTATTAAACCTCGCAGTGAGTATTTTTCCTTGTTGTGTATGCTTACACCTTTCGTTCAACAAGACATTTTTCCAGAACTTTCTTCCTGAAGAACTTTTCCCGCCTTAGCCATCTTGGTTTTCTGTTTTGGCGCGGAACACTGTCATTCCTTCAGTGACTACTTGTCACGACCTTTTCATTAATTGCAAAGATCCAGTAACTTTACTGATGGTCTCCACTGTCGAGACAATTTACTTGTTTAAAAATAATAAAAGTTTATATTTGTTCTTTTACCAGACTCATTTTGTCGTTTAATCCTGGCTATCTAATTGTATTATTTTTATGCACTTGTTGAATAACCCTTTTCCTCACTAAGATCACTCACTCAATATTTTTACTTTGTTTGTGGATTCGGTAGTCATAAGTAGTGTCTGGCACAAGGCCACCTTTTAATAAACCACCACTGCACGCTACCGGGTCCGCAACAATGCCACTAGTACGCAGGAGGTTACAGGGAGTGAAAGAGAAAGAGAAGACTGAGAATAGGGAGGATTGAGGAAAGGACAAAAGATGAAAGGGAATGCTGTGGAATCGTGAATTCCACCCTTTTGCGTGTGTGCGCGCGCGGACTGCACCCCTTCCTGTCACGTTTGAGGAAAGGACAAAAAGATGAACAAAATTCAAGAAGACAGAAGATGGCGATTGACGTTACATTTAAATTTTTGAAGATTGTAATTATCAGAGAAGGAAGTAAGCTGAAGGGTGTTTCACATGTGGGAAGTACAAGAAAAAGCTGTTAGAGTAGACGTGGCGGTTGCATTTAGCTATTTAAACTGTAAAAGAGTAAATCCTAGATGCCAATCTAGTAGAACGCATAAATTAATGTATTCGGGGCACCAGGGATAAAAGCTCATCAGTACAGTTGCCAT
Organism: Acanthosepion pharaonis; assembly: GCA_903632075.3. Lineage (NCBI taxonomy): Eukaryota > Metazoa > Mollusca > Cephalopoda > Sepiida > Sepiidae > Acanthosepion > Acanthosepion pharaonis. The sequence continues at coordinate 983,998 of CAHIKZ030005534.1, forward strand.
GTAGAAAAGACAAAGGAAAGCGACGTCATGTCGGTAAGAAAATGATTGATATCGAAATGGCTGGTCAGGTTCGGTTAGCATTGATGAGCATTGATCCAAATTTCGAAAAGGAGATTCTAGAAAGTGTCGAATCTATGCTAAGAAGAAGTGACATTTATAAAGGCAAAAGAGTATCCGACCCAGTATTCAAAGTGTATAGCTAATCAAGTTACCAGTGATTTTTTTTCTTTTTAATCATTTCACCCCAAGCAAGGTAATAAATCCACTAAAATTCAATGGGGTTACCGAGTATTAGAGAATATGTGAAAAAGAAAACATTATTATGGAGAAAAAACAAACAATAAACGAACAGAAATTAAAAAGACAGAAGATAACGATTGATATTTCTTTTACATTTTTGAAGATCAAACTTAACTGGAAAGCAAGAAACCGGAAGAGAGTTCTCTAAGTGAGAAGTGTAAAAAAAAAGAAACTGTTAGTATAGAAATTTATGGTTGCATTTAGCCATTTTAACTGTAAAATGATGAGACGTTGCCACTAATCTAGTACTGCGATTAAATTCACAATGTCTTGGTACCGAAGAGGAAAGCATAGATCAATTACTATGGAAATATTTATAGAAAAGCCACAAGGAAGCTATTTTATGGCAGTAGGAAAATGACTTAAGCTGATATGACAGGTCAGGACCGGTAACATTGCAGATTCTTTAGATTTTATCTAGAACTAGCAGTAGCGCCCGGCGTTGCCCGGCGTTGCCCGGGGATGTAACAGTAAGAGATAGATCAATCTTTCATAAAGACTGAAAAATAAAATTGACAAAGATTATTGTTTAAGGTTGACGGACTCGCATGTCTTAATTAGTTTTATTTTTCTTTATTTTTATTTTTTATTTTTTTACGAATTGGTCAAACCCAAACTCAAACAAAAACATTGTTTTCAATCGTTATGAGTCTACCGATTGAATAGAATTTTATTATAAACAATTGTCTTGTAAATGGAATTTTTAAAGCATTCTGAATGTAAAAATAAAAGAAAAAAAGTGTGCAAGACAATAAGAAACACTACCTGCCAAAAAAAGTGAAGTTTTGTTGAAATCGGTTTGAAAAATGTAGGAAATCCGATTCCATATATAAACGAACACACACACACACACACACACACACACACACACACACACACACACAACTTGGGTTTTATATTAAATATAACTCGATATGAGTTGTCCCCCCTTTCATTCTCGTGATGCCTCTTAATCATGTTTTTCAAATTGATTTCGTGCAAAAACAATTGTGTTTTTTCCAATTTTTGGCGCTGTCAGAACCACCGCAAGGTAATTTTACGTAGTCCTGTGAAGTTTTGTTGAAATCGGTTGAAAAATGTCGAAAATCCGATCCAATACACACACACACACACACACACACACACACACACACACACACACACACACACACACACACACACACACACACACAATCTGCGTTTTATAATAAGTAAGATCTCTAAATAGATAGCTGAGGCCCAGATCAGATGTGGCAGCAATATTCAATGCATGAATGAATGGTAGACTTATAAAGGTGTAAGATAGATTCTGATAAGAAAAATTGTCTCAGACGACACGATGAACTTACTTTCCTAGCAACAGATTTAGCTATTGATTCAATATAATCTTTCCATTTCACGTTAGCCCGAGAAGTCGCAATGCCTCGCTATCCTGGAGGGTTAACATCAGCCATAACGATAAAAGGCAAAAAAGAGTATGTTAAAGTTAGGTTAATCTGGCACAAGGACATATCTACGGAGCAGCTAATAATGACCAACCCCATAGAAAGAGAATTGACCTAATTAGCTTCTTACACTCTGTTTTGCTGTTAGTTGTCCAGCTGCTGGGATTATTTTGGTAAGAAAATAACGGCGAATGTTGGGATGTGTTTTTGTTTTTTTTTTTTTTTTTTCGTTGATGACGTCGATGTTGGTTAAGGTGTAGTATCACCGGGAGTTTCGTTTTAATTTTGTGCATGAAAGAAATTGTATGCTTCACAGCGAGGACGCGTTCAAACAGCAGAGAAACGCTGACGTCATTCATCTAGGGCGGGGGGGGGAGCGAGAGGAGAACTCTTGGGCGTTCACGGATTGTGGGGGTGCAAGAGAAGTGTTTGAGAAGAAAACTACAAACTCTGTCGTTTGAAGAATAATTAAAACAAGAGCGCCAGTGGGAACGGCAACAGCAGCAACTGTAATGGGGAGGAAGGAAATGACTAGAAAGGAGGGAGGGAGAGAGAGAGAGAAGGAAAGAGAGAAAGACAAAAGTTGAGAGAGAGACACATACACACAGAGAAAAGTGGAGAGACACACACACAGAAAAGTGGAGAGAGACATAGAGAGAGAAAAAGGAGAGAGAGAAGGAGAGAAAGAGAGACAGTGAGAGAAGTGGAGAGAAAGAAGGTGAGACAGAGAAAGGAGAAAGATAGAGAAAGAGAAGGAAAGAGGAGAGAGAGGAAGAAGGAGAGAAAGAAGGACGGAGAGAGAATGAGAGAGAGGGAGAAGGAGAAAGATAGAGAACGATAGGCAGAGAGAGAAGGCGAAAGAAAGAGAGAAACGGAAAGAGAGAGAGGAGGAGAAAGATAGAAAGTGGAGAGAGAAAGAGAGAGAGAGGAAGAGAAAGATAGAAAGTGGAGAGAGAAAGAGAGAGAGGAGAGAGAAGCAGAGAGAGAAAAAAGGTGAGAAAGAGAAACGGAGAGAGAAGAAGATAGAGGAAGGGGGAGAGAGAGAAGGTGAGGGAGAGAGGAAGAGCGAGGGAGAGACGCGAAAGAGAAAGACACGAAAGAGAGAGAGAGAGAAGGAGAAAGAGAGAGAGAAAGAGAGACGAAAGAGAGAGAGAGAGAGAGAAAGAGAAAGGAGAAAGAGAGCGAGAGATCGAGGAGAGAAGGAGAAAGATCGAGAGAGCGAAGAGAGAGAGAAGGAGGAAGAGAGCGAGGAGAAAGAGAGAAGGGGAGAGAGGGAAGTGGGGAGAGAGAAAGATAGAGAGAGGGAAGGGCAGAGAGAAGTATAGTGAGAGAGTGAAAGAAGTAGTGAAGAAAAGAGAAAGATATAAAGAAAGAAAAACAGAGTGAAAGAGACGGGAAGAAGAAAACGAATATACATTATCATCCGAATCCCGCATAAACAAACTAGAATTATGATACACATACACACATGAATTATACGCACGAATGCTCCTGACAAGGCAAATGCACGTGAAGCCTGCTTATCCAATGCAAAACAGACACAAAAATTAAAAATAGAAAACTTTCCTTTTTCTCCTCCCTTTTTCATCCCCAGATGAACTTTTAATAAAAAAAAAAAAAGCGAAACATGTTAGCTTTATAAACGTTTTCAATTTCTTCGTTATCCTATGATTCAGTTGGATTTCAATTCATATTTGATCCCAAGTCATAATCAATTATCCAGAATTTTGAATTATATCAACATATTTTTCAGTCCTTTTTCCAAGGCGGAAGATCAAAGAAGATCTGTACAGAGCCGTCCTGGGTAAGACGATAAACCACGTCCAACAGCAAGCCCTCCGATCAAGAGGTTTTGAGGAGCGTGGGGCCACCTTTTGATTGCTGGTCTTCCCAGGTTCACCCTGACCCGATGCGGTAGCATCTGTAAGGGTCCCAACTATGGGCAAATAATTAACCCCCAAACTGGGGTCAAAAATTATGAAAGTGTAAAAATAGATTTTAATACCAGTAATACATTTTTGAGGAAAATAAATATTGCCAGCAACACATTTTTGAGGAAAATAATTATTGCCAGCAATTTTGACAGCAATACATTTTTAAAGAAAAAATATTGCCAGCAATACATTTCTGAGAAAAATATTACCAGCAATAAAAAATCTTGTCGGCATTAAATAACCTATTGAGGTTGATATACTGTAAAACAAATCAAACATCTGTATAGGGATTCAATGTGCTATGTCGTTGGACACTCGATTTTAAATATGATGACTTTCTAAGCGTAGCTTAGATGTGGCACATGACTAAAATTATGGAGTACCCAGTCAGGATCGAACTCACTATTCAGCCATAATTGATTTAGTAACACATGCTTGCTAACCATTAATCCACGTTGAAGGACTCAAACACGATTTTAAATAGGATACAACTTCAATGATCAAATTTAACTGGTATTGCTAATCTGACACCAACATTTTAAAAAATTAAAATAAATCATTATTCAGTAGGATTAAATCATATACTGCCGCATCCTTTCAGAACGTAGTCGATTATGGCTCTCCACAACTTTCTACCTCTTGTAGTCCTTAGCAGTGTTCTTTTGCGAAGCTTCCCACACACCGTTCCATCCACAGAAGCTTGCCAAGTGTCTCTTGACCTCAATATGCCCTTTGAGGGTTAAGTTTTCCAAGCCCTCCTTCCTCATTATGTGTCCAAGGGGTTTCAGAAGTCTTTTTCTGATTTTTAGTATAAGTGTCTTTTCTGTTGCATTTTTTTTTAAGACCTTCCTACTTGCTCCGTCTACAAAATTCTCAGTATCCTTCTGTAGAACCACATTTCTGCTACCTCTAGTTTGCTTCTAATCCGTGGTGAGGTTGTCTAGCATTCACTGTTATATAAGAGGATGGATAACACATGGAAATACAGCCATCTTTTCTTTGTTTCTGAGTTTGAATAACGACAAAATAAAAAATATAAAAAAATAAAAAATACAATTCAAAAATTAAATATTTAATTATCCAATAATGCCAACGTAATATATGCATAAATAGTATAAATAATTTTGTTTCTTCTAAAATCTGAAAATGATAAGGTTAAATGCTATCATAACATTTATTCTTTATTTACCGGAATGCGTTGGTGTGATCCAATCTGAGCTTTTACCAGTCAATGCTAAAATTAAAATAGACATCCATTGTCAGCTAAAATAGGATAGACCTGGAATATCAAAGAGACTTGCTATCACTTTATCTTCGGTGAAAGCCAACAAATTCGACTGGTAGGGAAATTTAAGGAATATGAAATAATAAACAAAAACTGACGTAGACAGCACTAGATAAATAAAGTATTCCACTGGTAAAAATGGGGATATATTTTGGAAATAATGTTTGTAAAATAGCATCTATTAGAACTTCCTGAAAGCGAAAAATAGTAGGCTAGCAGTTAGGCTTATCAAAACGATTCCTACAAGTATAAAATAAAGCTGATTTTTTTAAGCGTTTCACCTCAAGCAAGGCGGGAAGCAAGGCGAGAAGCAAGGGGTTACAGAGATTTGGAGCTAGAGCAAATAGGAATGATAGAGGAAAGGATTGGGGGTCACTGTAAACATTTTTACAGTGATCCTCAACTTTGAGTGACTTTCATTGGATGAAGTTTAGTAAAAAAAAAAAAAACATAGGCAAAATCCTTCAGAATGGATGTGCGGGCGGTGTAACGTTTGTCACCGTCGATTGTAGAATCGGCGAGCCGAGTTCAAAACCCCGCCCCGTTTGTTGAGTTCATATCTGCGGTAAGGAACATTGAGATAGGTATGCATTTATCTAATTCTGTTAAGCATGGCTGATGCTAACCTTCGGGAGACTGACTCATCGGAACTTGGATAGGTTTTGCAGTGAACACCTGCATTTCTGAATCTCTTGTTGATAGTTATGTAGTTGAATTGGTTTTTAGTTTCTCCTCCTGGGCTTCTCCATGTCTATAATCGTCTTGGATGTTCTTGGAACCAGGTGATGGCTATTATCTGGTCATTGGCCGTGCACCATTGGACCCATTTTTCTCCCCGTTCGTTGCGGGTTACTAGTCCGAAGTTGCTAGTTATTTCCCCATCCCTCTCCTTGCTTACTTTGGCATTCAGGTCACCCATGATAATTATAAATTCTTGTGGTTTACACTGTGCCTTGGCGTTGTCTCACACTGTGTAGGAAGATTCAATCTTCTTCCGCACTCTCTACTGTCGGTACATACACAATTATAATAGATATGTTGAAAGGCTTTCCTTTCAATTTAACTACAATAATTATTTCAGATAATTGAAAGGAACCTAGAACGCATCGATAATATTTCTGATACTGGAACTGCTTCGTTAGCAACCACGATTTTAGCTTTAATTCATACCAGACCTTATATAATGCAGTACCTGAATTCCTAGAGATGGTAGTAAAAGAAATGACCAAACATAAATTTTGAGAAGACAAAATGTATAGTTGTCAGCAAAAGGGGCTGCCTTCTTTGGCTAACATTCTCGACTGACATGAAGTGGAAAGACTATATTGAATCCATTGCTAGGTCAGCTGCTAAGAAAGTTGATTCACTGTGTCGTGCTAGACAGTTTTTTCTCTCCAGAATTTATCTTACATATCTATAAATCTACCATTCGTCCATGCTTAGAATATTGCTGCCATATATGGTTCGCTGCTCCTGCTATATATCTAGAGATCCTTGATAAAATACAAAGATGAATCAGCAATATTATTGGTCCTGACCTTGCATCTCAAATTCAGTCACTTTCCAACCATCGTAAGGTTGCCTCCCTGTGCCTTTTCTATAAATACTTTCAGAAATACTTTTCTTGCGTCACATGGCGTTGCGATATTGACGTACAGGTAAATACCATCTTGGTATGTGAGATAAACGACTACCATTGGACTGGAAAATTACGGGGGAAATTGCACTTCGTGACATAAAATATCTTATATATAAAGTACAGTGTATGTATGTATGTGTGTTTGTGCGTGTGTGTGTCCAAGCAACTCCTCCGCTTCCACTGGTCCGATTTCAATGATTCATAGCTCATTCAAAAGCCCTACGAAAGTTAGGCACAGGGAACGATTTTCGTTGAGCTTAGATTCAGCGTTGCCAGATTATGCCAGGTTAAAAATATATATTAATATATTATACTAGCCATTATCATTGCTTTCATAGTTCAAGGAGAGTAACTCTTATTTTCCTTTTGTATCCAAATTGCAGTGCACTATTGCATTCATATATTAGGTTCGTAAAGAAGTAACGTTCGGTAAGTTAGGTATTAGCTTTCTTTGAAAGAAAACTCAGAATTCAAAACCAGCTTGAAGAAAAATGGACACTGTCAGGTTATCTTGCCCTGGACACATTGCCATGGCTGTAATATCTGTGGTGTTCCTTAGACCATAATGGCTTACAGATCTTGTGAAGATATGTAAATGTTGATATAAATAACTCTCTAAGTATGACCAGACAAAACTAAATTTAACAACTTTGCGAGTATCTTTTTTTCACTAATTAGCATAGATAAGGCATAAACTATATAAATGCCTACACAGTAAGGCTAGAATAGCTCTCGGTATACGAGCTAAACGACTACAGCCGGACTGATAAAATATGGAGGAAATCTCACTTGATAGCAACTTCCTTTAGCTGGGGCATTTGTAATCTAATCAAAACATTTTGATTATTGACCATTTTTAGAATTATCTGTACTTTGTTTTTATTTACAAATGTAAAATGGAAACAAAAAGGACACTTATACATATAATCAGAAATAGTTGAAATTCCTAGGACAAATAATGAGGAAAGAGGGCTTGGAGAATTTGACACTAACAGAACATATTAAAAGAAAGAGGGGCAGAGGAAAGCAGAGAATAACGTACACAACGAGCTTGCGTAAATGGTTGGCAGAACAGTGATTAGGAGATGTAACAAAAATATAAACTTTGACTAAGGGCTACAAAGGATAGGAAATTGTGGAGAGCCATGATCGTCCATGTCCTGAAGGGGCACAACACATAGAAGTAGAAGAAATGCCCGTTAAATATTATCAGTGCATACTACGCATAGCTGAGGCATCAGTCAGTTATGTGCCATGCATGATACACGCTTCCGATACATGACTGACGAGGCAGATTTTTTTCCCGTAGCAGGTTGCCATTTCTTTCGGCGGTAGACCTGTTTCCATCCCGGCCTGTCCTGCTATTTATATATAGCTGGGGGGAGAAGAAGAGGATTAATACTTCCCAAGGGTATTAGGTCGTAATGTGAATGTAATGGATTCAACTGGAATTCGAACTCGGCTCTCCGATTCCTCAATCCGAGCCGCTATCCGTGCATCCTACCTATGTATGTATGTATGTATGCCTAAGGCATAGACTATAAATGCCCAAGCAGTAGATTTGGTTTGGTTTGGTTTGGTTTGTTTTACGGCACATCAACCTCAATGGGTCATTTAATGCCGACAACTTTTTTTTTTCCTGGTAATACTTTTGTTTTGTCAAAAATCTATTTCTGTTAATATTTTTTCTCAAAAATGTATCGTTGGTAATATTATTTTTTCAAAAACGTATAGCTGATGATAATATTTCTTCAAAAACGTATCGCTGGTAATATTATTTTTTCAAAAAACGTATAGCTGGTAATATTTTTTCAAAAACGTACAGCTGGCAACATTATTTTTTCAAAAACGTATTTTCAGAAGCCTTGCTGTTGGACGTAGTTTATCGTCATACCCAGGACGCCCCAAGCTGTAGGGGTAGGGTAGCTCACGGTATGCAAGATAAAACAAAACTACTGATGGAATGATAAAATATGGGAAAAATTTCACCTCATGATACAAAATATAATTAATAATTCTCTATAAATGAATGTTTCTTAAGCATTCAGATATCATGTTCGCTAAAAATTAACATTCAGCAGTGGTAAGTTAGGAATTAGTTCATTGAATTATTTGTCTTTGTTTTCAAACCGACCGACCTAACTTCTCATTCGACGTACCGACCTCATATACCTACCAACTCACTAATCTAATAAGCAATTAACCTACCATAACATCCGGGTATTCGTACATACCTGTAAATGTATTTATAAATAAAAATATTTACAGGCACACATAAATTTCGGAAAGGGGAACGTACGCCAGAATTTTGCCATAAATATCTTAAGATTCGACATAGTATTTTGTTAGCTTGCTGGTTTGCTAGCTTTGGTTGTCCATCTTTTTCTGTCTATTTTTGGGCCTTCTCGGTGACAGAGAGAAAAGACTTGCTTCTCGTCGACCCTAATAATTAGTGTACAAAGTCTTCTAGCGACAAGAATGTCGAATTTGAATTTTTTAAAGTTTCTTCTCGGTCGGATGGCGCTAACTGATCTTTTAATTCTTTAACATTCGTGACTTTTAAAATCTATGATATACACGCATGCACCTATCTATCTATCTATCTACCTATCTATCTATCTATCTATCTATCTATCTATCTATCTATCATTTTTTTATTAATCATTCCCCCCGCCCCCCAAGCAAGGGAATTAAGCCACTAGGACGCAAGGGGTTACTGAGTGTTAGGGAATAAAAAGAACACTATTAAGGAGAGAGAAAAAAAAACAAACAAAAAAACAAGATGACGACTGACATTGCATTTAAATTTTTGAAAATCAAAGTTGATTGGGAAGCAAGAATCCGGAAGTGAGTTCTACAAGCAAGAAATGCGATAGAAAAAACCGTTATCTCTCTATATTTCTGAGATGAGGTTTTGTAATTATTTACATTGTTCGAACTGTTGTCTTCATCTTTATTGCCTTATTCACGACGTTTCGGCTGTTGTACGCTCCGGCCTTCTTCAGGTGATTGGCATTTCGAACTGAAAGCTTTATTTCCTTATTGTGGTATATGGTCTCAATTATTTCCCTTTATATTATGTTTATAATCTCAAAAAATCATACACCGACGTCCTCAAGGACATATGGCCCACTGGATAAAAGCGTTGTTTGGATCCAGTGAATTGACCCAAAGAGTTGTAAGGAAGGTCGTTGATCAAATTTAAGAACAGCGTAGGTTCAAGGATAGAGCCTTGGGGATACCTGCGTTAATGCTAAAAGATCTCGAAGAGTAGTCATTCAAGACAACCTTTATTTTGCAATTTGATAATAAAGGCCGTATTAATTACAAAATTCGTCCAGAAATAGCATAACCTTTCAACTTGTGAAGAAGACAAGCATGCCAAACCCTGTCAAATGCCTTCGAGATATGTCCAAAGCAACAGTCCGAGCTTCACCTTTCTTATTTATAGCTTGATAGTCACTTTTAACAATAATCGTAAATGCATCAGCAGTTGAGAATTGAAAACTATATTGCTTATTAAAGTATTTTCGTTTATTTTGTTTTATTTCATTTTTTACAGATCTTGATACCAAAGCTTATTTAAAGAATATGTTTGAAGAATATCTATGACACTATTATTATTATTGTTGTTATTATTATTATGCTAGGTCACACAGTGTAAGTTTTTGAATACTTCTGGTGCATTAAGTTGTCGGTCAAGTCACAATAAGAATCTCAGACAGACAATACTTTCCTGAAAATATGCACAGTGCCCCAACTATGGGTTAATTAGTTAATTAGACTTGTGAATCGTTATTATCGCCAAAAATTTCTTACACTCTAAAAAATATTTTCTGGCATTAAATAATCTGCAAGAGGTTGATAAGCCGTAAAAATCACTCAATAAAATGTAGATCTTTTCATAATTAACGTGAAGCACATTTTGGGAGCCCTTTAATGATGTCAACTTCTGAAATTGTTGATCCTGTTCGTGACATCTTTTTAGCAGATCGACCAATCTCGGCCATAAGAATCTTTGAGAAACTGGAGATGATCGAAAAAGCGTTCATGAGTTGTTGGATATGCAGTCGTTGCCAACCAATCGGGTGCCAAAATGTTTGGAATGCCTAGCCAAAATGATAGAGAGTGGAAAACACCACATTAATTTTGTAGCGTAGTCAGCGATCTAGTGATCATCTTAGGAACAATTTCTTACTGTGGATGAAACATAATCACAACACTTTAACACGGAAACTAAACAACAGTCCAAACAGTGGTGAGACTCGGAATTTCCTCACGGCCTGTTTTCAACAGGAAAGCTCAGCGTCACAGTTTTCTTGGGAACATACAACGGGGCTCCTCTCTCTGCTTTTACTCCACCCCCATTTAGCGTTTCGCGTCCCGAATTCGTCGATGTGCGTAAAAGCTGGGAAAGGGTCACTGCACGTTCACGAGCGAACGGAAATTGAAATCAACGAAAAGAAATGAAAACACGAATCCTGTCTTCAAGAACTTTGTTATTTATTCGCCAGCCGATTTTTCAGTCGTCCCTAGTATTCTCTCTGGGGGTAAGTAGGTTGCCCGTATGTCCCTGCGCCGCTTCTTCTTACTTCCGCCGAGCGACTACTACCAACATGACTCGTTGGGCGGATCGTTGCTGTTTTATTCAATCTAACCGTTGATCTACTTATATAAGGATGCAAGCGGAAACTTCTAAAGTCCAACATAGTGTCACCTGACCTCACAAGTTTTCATTTATTTATTTATTCTTTTCTGATCAAGGTGCTGTACCAATTAAGGGATACGTTAAAGTGTTTAGTCGAAAACGGCTATCAAGACGTATATTTGGAAGAATTTGGGATTTGAGTGTAGAGACAATCCACCCTAATCACCAGATCTTACTTCATTAGATTATTTCTTATTTCCAGTCCTTTGAAAGGTGTGATAATATGGACACCCACGTAGAAAGAGATGTGGTTTTATCTCAAGTGTTTCTGTTCGATAGACCAGCGGATTGATCCTTTTAAAGTTTGGCCTTCTAAGCGGCATCCACTTTAACCGATGGTTAACGCGGAATTAAAGGAATGGATGAGGGAATTTCGGGGATCAAGTGATAAAAAACGGAAATAGGGTATATCCGGATGCGAGTTTATATTAACTGTCATGTTTAAGATCGGAGAGAGTTCTGGTTCAACCTTGGCGGGTGAGGGACGTCTCCGTGGGGCGGTTCTGAAGCCTCCATTCGTATTGCAAAGACAACACATTGGGATGAGTGGATAGGCGAGAAGGTAGAAGGAAGAGCTGACGTAGACCAATTATCAGCTACTTACCCACTCGGATGAGCAAGCGAAACCCTGAATAAAACACCTACATATAATGTAGGAAACAGGGTTGGCGTTCTTAATTCTCGGCGTCGCGTTTATCTTTCATTGTGTTGCTTTGTGAGCGGGCATCGCGCCCTTTCCAATCTTTCGTGAGGGCGTGGGTTGCGTCTTATGTGTACAAAGGGGAGAACACCAATATAGGAGTATTTTAATTACCAAGAATCGGAAAATGGCAAAAAGGGAAAAATGTGCCCACAATAAGACGCGTCAAAAGGAAGTTTTACCCACTATGACAGTTTTTTTCAGCATTGTTTATTGTTTTAAAAAGCGATGTTTAAAATTGAAATAAAACCTAAACACACGATGAAAGTAAATTTATACATTTTTTTGTTCTTGATAATTTATTAAATTTTCATTCACAAGATTAATTTTATATTTACAACATTATAAAAACTAATACACTTAGAACTAATGTAATGCAATATTCATCATTGACCAATTTATAAAGAAATAAATGTGAAAACAATTTTTTATACATAAATTTATTAACGTTTACTGAATTATTAAATATGGGATAAGTCCTGATCTGGCATCTTGTCAATAGTCACTTTCTCACAGACGTGATGTGGCTTCCTTTTTCTACAAATATTTTTATGGCAACTGCTCTGACGAGCTATTTTCACTGGTACCCCAACTGCAAGAATTTAAGCATGTTACTAGGTTGGCATCTCGGTCCCACCCTTTCATTGTCGATAGAGTTATATGTAACCGCCTCTTTTACACGAACAGCTTCTCTCACACTATCCAGCTTTTCTCTTATTTGTTCCATGATAGCTATAATCTTCAAATATTCAAATGTAATGTCAGTCGACATCTTCTGATGCCTTGATCCTGATCCCCCTCCTTCTCTATATCCTTTCCTCAAACACCCCTCTTTACTCTTACTCTCACTCTCTGTAATCCCTTGTGTGCTAGTAATTTCCAGTCCTGACTAAGACAGGGATCCGTCTTGGCACCTATGTTATTCTCTTTGTATCTGGCTTCTCTGATGGTTATAATCTTCAAATATTCAAATGTAATGTCAATCGACATCTTCTGATGCCTTGATCCTGATCCCCCTCCTTCTCTATATCCTTTCCTCAAACAACCCTCTTTACACTTTACTCTTGCTCTCTGTAACACTTTGCGGGCTAATGACATTCCTGCCTTGCTTGGGGTGAAATGCTTAAAACAAATTATAAGCAAATCCTCGTTATTTACCATTTTATAACGTTTGAATCAATTAGTAATTAGCAAATGTTTTGCCAACCATTCCAATAAACAATATAATAAACAATGTTTATTATTTTTTTTGTAAATTCTCATGAACAAAGAAAATATAATAATCCACTTTCATATGTTTAGGTTTCATCACAATGTAAATAATCCCTTGTTAAAACAACTAACATTGCCGAAGAGTGAAGGTTGCCGTGTCAGTGGGAAAAAATCATCCTTTTAACACTCCATCTTATTGCGGGTACAACGTTCCATGTTTGCCCAGAAGTGTTTGAAAAGGGTTAAAGACATTTGGGTAATGATGTTGTAAAACTGTGGATACTTTGGAGAATTGCATGTTTCATTGCTTTAGATCATTCTCTTTTCGGTCGGCCCCTTTGGCTTTGAGGCACATTTTGTGTTAGTTTATTCCAATCTCACAGAGCTCGTCTACCCAGAGAATACCTCTCCTTCGGGTGGGAGCTAGGGTTAATTAGTGGCACCTGAGACGACTCCCAAAAGAGGAAGTGCCGAAGGGGATTGACTATTTTTCGCTTCTGCTTCCATGTACGCCTGGAGCCCCACTTGAATCTTGGCCTTATGCCACATTCTGTCTGAGTAGGCGTTTGTATAGATACCCTTTTTTTCTCTCAAGAATATATATATATATATATATATATATATATATATATATATATATATATCCGATGCGATGAGAACGAAAGTAATATATAAATTCCAACGTTCACAGCATTAACCCAAAAGAGGGCTCGATACCGAAAGTAGAGCGATAATTATTTATTTATTATAATCTTATCATATAGACAAAACCATTTTACTCACTACAAAGATGCAACTTCGTTTCAGTGCATTTCAACTGCACTTCGACGGGTGAGAATCGAAAATGGTTATCATTGTAATGTAAAATGGTTTTGTCCATATGATCAAATTATAATATATATATATATATATATATATATATATATATATATATATATATTACATTCAGAGACTCCAGAACCTATTGCTCGCTTATTTCAAAAGCACATTACCACACCAACACTCATACACACATGTGCCCACGATATCATTTATTTAAAATCATTTCCCCTCGCAAGCAAGGGAATAAAGCCACTAAGACTCAAAGGGGTTACTGAGTGTTAGAGGATATGAAAAAAACACTATTAAAGAGAGAGAACAATAAAAGAACAAGAGATAATGATTGACATCGCATTTAAATTTGTGAAGATCAAAGTTGATTAGGAAGCAAGATGACAGAAGAGAGATCCTCAAGCGAGATTTGCGATAGAAGAAACTTTTAGCATAGAACTTACGGCTACATTTAGCCATTTCAACTGTAAACCTAGTCGCCAATCTAGTACTGCGCTTAAATTCATAAAATCTAGGTGCTATAACCGAAAAGTTTATCAGAACAATTACTATAAAAGAATTGATAGAAAAGGCACAGGGAAGATACGTTAGGGTGGTAGGCACCAAAAGCAGTGATCCAAATCTGCAACTAAAAACATACTACCTCATCGATGATAACTAGCCGTCTCACCATTGCTATCTGATGAATCTTCAGTGCTGGAAGTTGCCGGGTGTCTTGCTTCTTCTTCGTGCGTCAGGCTAGGGAGGTCACTTTTAAACATCTTGATCCACTCATACACATGTAGCGAGGTCCGCGACGAACGACAGGTCAGCAATAAAAATGTGAAGGATTGTCAATCATATGTATCGGATCCCACCACATCTATTTAAATTTGATTAGGAATGACGTGGAAAAGGGTAAGCAAAGACGCTGGAGGTCACCATCAAATATGGCGGTCACATGCAATTTATATTTGACGTAAAACAGCACATAGCAAAAATACAAGACAGAACGTAATGGTTCAAAACATAACATTTGAATTTATTTGTTTTGATGTACATGCATATAAGCTAAAGGTCTGATAGAGTTACGTCTCTTAGATTTGGGAAATATTTGTACTGGAGCTCACGACGTTGAATTAATTATTAAACTGTAGTTTTAAAAGAATAAAGTTCCTGTTGCATGTTAGGAAATGTGAGTTGGAAAAGTTGGTAGAGTTAAGAAGAGTTAAAAGTTCGTACTTGCGTGAAAGTTGGTAATGTTCTTTAACGTCTGACCGCATGGTCAAGACGGGAGCTCTTGAAGATTACATTTTGACAGCAAAGAAGGGGACGAAAGAGAAAACGGGGAGAGAAGGCTTACTCGTGTTTTGTTTATATAAGGTGGTGTATCACGTGACAGGCTCCGAAGCTTGTGCGCGGGAAAATTATTCCTCGCGTGCAAGCGATCTGATTGGTCGGAATTGACCAGTCAGCAAGCTAGTTTTGAGGAGATTAGCCAATGAATGCTTGTCGTATGATCTGTATGTATGTGTGTGTGTGATGGTGAAGATAATCACTATACACACTTCTATTGCGTATTGTGTTAAAAACCACCGATAGAGAGAGAGAGAGAGAGAGAGAGAGAGAGAGAGAGGTTAATCTATTGTAATTTGGTCTTTTTATAAGTGAAAATTTGGGAATCGCACGATACGCGAGATCTGTAAACTGTTTTTCGCCGCCGTATTTTACTATATAACCATTTGCTGTAATCAAAGTGTAAAGCTGTATTAAAAATAAACAGGATTTTGATAAAACTGAACCTTTACTTAACTGTATCCAATCATAATGCGTATAATATTCACATATCGTCTTATAAAAAACAAACATAGCGAATACGCATCTTTTTCATGGTTTACATTTATAAGATGTTTAGCTGTTTCTCGTTCGGTTGTTTATGGTTGTAGGCATTTACGCAACGAGTATAGCATTACTAACGATAATTTTATCATTCTCCTTTACTTTTTAAACTTATTTAACTAGAAGATGTGATAAAGAGAGAGAGAGAGAGAGAGAGAGAGAGAGAGAGAGAGAGAGAGAGAGAGAGGAAAAGACTATATTCTATTGTAATTTGGTCTCTCCAAAAAGGAACACATTATACACGAGATACATGATAAAATCATTTTTATAAGTGAGAATTTGGGAGTCGTACGATACGCGAGTTACACGATATATATATATATATATATATATATATATATATATATATATATATATGTGTGTGTGTGTGTGTGTGTGTGTGTGTCTGACGATCGCAAACAGCATGAAACCCAGGGTCACAAACTCACACCAACGCAACTAAATATGTTAGCTCTATCACTGATATTGAGCGTTTTCCAATAAGTACCGCATATATAATATATAAATAATATATCTGAAAAATTGCATATATTTATAATATACACACATTTTTTATATATATATATATATATATATATATTTTTTACATATATATATATATATATATATATATATATATATATATATTCACAATAATTCATCATGTCTAGGCCTAGAATCCTCTACACACACACATGCAGAAAAGCAGTGGACGGGCGTTTGTCCTTTCTGGGATTCATCAGCAATGCATATATATATATATATATATATATATATATATATATATATATATATATATATGTTTTGTTAAAGACCATCATTGCCCCATACCTAACCACCAATTACAACATCACATCTACCCATGAATTCTCCAAATACAAAAAAGTACAAAACCGACTGAAGGTATCTTAGCGTCACTTGACGTTGAAAAATATTATTCACAAACGTCACCGTCGATCAAACTATTGACATAATCCTTAACTCTGTGTACACAAATAATTCTACCCATGTCCATCCATCAAATCAAATATCTTGAAAAGATTATTACTTGTATGCACAAATTCCCCTCCTACGACCATAATACCAACATCTACAACCAAACTAATGCTGTTAGTATGGGAAATCCTCTCAGCCCATGCTTCTCCAATTATTACATTAATATTTTAACAAAAAACAGAAGAAATATATACTCTCAAAATCACATTTGAAACAACTTTGTCCTTATCTTTACCTACGAACTTAGTCAAAAAATAAACTACCATTCTTAGACGTTCTCATAGTAACAACACTTTTGCCATCTCATTGTATAAAAAAACAACTAGCAGAAACTCTTGCCACTTTAATTTTAAGCGTGAATGCCCACTCAGATACAAAATAGACGTGATAAAAACTTCCTGAAGAGAATACACGATAATTCATTCTCTCGTCTACTTTTCCTTAAAGAACTCAACAATGCAAAACAGACAGTAGTTAACAATGGTTTTCTTAACCACCTCATCGACCACCAGATTAGACTATTTCTTTCCAAAGTAAATAATAACGATACTGAACACACAGACAAAAATAGCATAAATATTTTCTACAAAAGCCAAATACAAGTCAACTGATGTATCTTCACTTAGAAATATCATAAAGAAATACACTACCCCAGGTGAACCGAACTAAAAAAATTAAATTATCTATTACAAAAAATTTAAAACAGCTAACATTATCCACAAAAATAATAATTCACCTGTAAAGTCAAAACTACAAACAACGAACATTATTTATGAGTTCAAATGCACCTTAAGGAACTGATCGAACTGAACTCATAAATAATTACATTGGTCACACTATTACATGCCTATCCAAACAATTTACGTTACACCTATTCGATCACAGCTCCAACAGAACCCATTAAATACGCACAGAAACCATCTAAAACATACTAGTAGAAAATACATGCATAATAACCTCATCAACATGTAAAAAAAAGATTAAAAATAACGGTAGACTTAATAATAAAAAAAGAAAAAGCCAACACTCAGTGATATTAACTACGAACTCGGCCACAATGTGCTGACTGTGTTCGGAAAATAAAACATCCCTATAACTCTAGATACATACACACAACCCATACACCCAGTTAAAAAGTAAAAATAAAATCATCTTTGATAATGGCTAAAAGTATAGCAGAAAGCGCTCAGAATTACAGAACATCTGGATATCTTCTACACACTGTGTGTCCAAAAAAGAAAACACTTGTTCGAACACAAGAAAAATTGAATAAAAAGCTTAATCGCAGTACCTTGTCTGTCGTTTTTAATCAAAATTAGTGCGATTGCTGTCCGAATACGCAAAAATTATTATTTAAAGATAATTGCAGAAAGCGTTGGCGCATGTTTTTCAAAAATCGTCATCACAACAGAATGACGATTTTATCGCAGCTACAATAAGTTTGTGTTTTTAATTTACCCCTGAAGATAATCTTGGGAAAGATCGAAAGTACTTGGGTTAACAAAAACTACAGCGCTTTCCTTACTGAATTTCATCTTAACACCAGGAAAGTGTTTAGACAACTGGAAAGAATCAATTTAAAAACAAGTAGACACAATATGTCTATATTATTCAATGAAAAATGTTTGAATGAATATTTGCTCTCTCTCTCTCTCTCTCTCTATATATATATATATATATATATATATATATATATGTGTGTGTGTGTGTGTGTGTGTGTGTGAGTTTGTGTGTGTTTGTATATAAGGCTTTTTAGTGTGTTAAACCACTATTAACCCATGCAAAGCAGTAAAGCCACTAAGACAGAAGGGTGTGGTAGAATTAGGGACAAAAACATTAATAATGAGCGGAAAGGGGAAAGAGTAATCAGTAGGACAATAGATAGCGATTGACATTGCATTTAAATTTCTGCCGATTAAAGACGGCTGGGAAACATGGAGTCGGAATGGAGTCCAACAAGCGAGAAGTGCGAGAAAAGAAACTGTTAGCATATAATTTACAGTTACATCTAGCGGCCAATTCAACTGTGAATTGATGAGATCTCGACGCCGGTCTAGTACTGCACTTAACTTCAAAAAGCGAAGAACTCACCCGAACACTTACCATGAAAGTATTTATAGAAAAGGCAGTGAGAGGCTACCTTACGGTAGTGGGAAACTGACTGAAGCCGAGCCGCCAGATTAGGACCACCAATATTAATCATACGCGGTATTTACTCGTTCCCACCACAAGGACGAGATGTGACATAAGGTCTTTTTATAAAGTGGGTACCCGAGAGCGTACACCCGGGCAAGGAACAAAAATTGCCCACAGCCCCTGCAACTGTTGGTTGCGCTGGCCTTGGTGCGAGCACCGATCCCTCCCTCTGGTTCCATGAGAGAGCGCGGCCTTGGGCAACTGTTCCCCAGGGCTGGGCACCTCTCAGTATAATTTTCATCAGTTGCTCATCTGTCCTTTGACAGAGAAGCCCCTGAGCGCGCTCTGCCCAAAGACAGAGACGCAACTGGGAGGTGATAAGCCATGCGTTAGAAATCCCTCCAAGAAGGAATTTATACACTACTATTATACGTCAATATTAATCATACGTAAATATTAACATACTTAAGTGTACGTATGTAGGCGTACACTATTGTCTGTGCCCGTGGGTTTATGTGTTTGTCTAAAATTCATTTTGCCACGCGACAAGATCATCATTTGTTCACTGAGCGTTAAATAACATTTCGTATTGTTTTTGTGCCTTTTTGTCCTTAAATAAAAAAAGAAAAAGACTTAAAAAAAGTAAAGAAAAGAAAAAAAAAATCCCCACCAGGGGCAATAACACAAAGGCATTATTACAAAGACGACAGCAGTATGGCGTTTATCAGAAGTAACTAAAACAATGAAAGTAACCCATCCACGTGATTTTTTTTAAGCCACCCGGCTATTTTCTGCTTCAACACACGTAATATTTACTCCCCACCCAGTCCCATCAATGTGCCCCACAACAGATGGTATCTTGTATTACAAGTCTTTAACGGGGGTTCGAAACACAGCCAGGTCGATTCGGGCGCACACGTAAGAGAAGGTAGACGACAGAGCTGCAGTTAAATACAGTCATTGTTGTAAGTAAACAAATATCAGCAACATGTATTATAATTTTAAAATCAAAAACAGTCAAGATTCTAATATTTGCAGGGGATAATAACAAAGAGGGTAAATGAATAAGTGATTTTTTTTTATTTTATTTTATTTCATTCTTGCGAGTTTAGCAGCCGTCATCTGCCGCCCGGTGAATCTTGTTGTTTGACGTAAAAAGATACACCATCTTTACTTTCATCCAGCACAACACGCGTGCTTTTGGAGTTAGTTTTTAAAAATAGAAACTGACTTTGCTTTTCATCTCTATAATTTTTTTTTTCACAATGAAGTTACGAAGAGGAAAGAACACCCGACTTGTAGCTACGTAACTCTTGTGTTTCTTTCTTTCTTTCTCTTCTCCGTCACGTTTAACCACACCGGCAAAAAAGCCTCACCCCTTACCAAACGACCGTTCCATGCATCGAAACGATTGAAAACGATTTAAAAGAAATAGATAGCTAGCTAGCTAGATAGCTAGCTAGATAGATAGATTGAGAGCATAAAGTGGGAGTTAATCATTAGCTTTTTTTTTAAGAGTAAAGAAAGTGAGAAATAAATGCTGTAATAATTGTCAGATATCGATTGTAAATCGCGCCAATTTCCCCGCATAAAAAAATCGTTTAATTGGATTTTTAACCTTATTAAAAGATTGGTCCCTTGAGCGAGGAAAATAGAGATTTTTTTTTCTTTTTTCGCATTAAATAATGGATCTCATCGGGGCCGGTTGAGTGGATCTTTGATAACCCCGGATTTCGTATAATTTTATTACCCAACAACGCACCTGGGAATATACCAGAATCATGCCAAAAGTTCACCAAAAGGACGTAAGAACATCGGAAACAAATTTTTGGATACCATAATAAACCGGGTCGATGGGTCGAGTAAGTAGTTTTATTTTATTCGTTTATAGTCTACCAAAAAAAAAAAAAAAAATGGGGGGTGGGGAACAGAAAAAAAGTGCTTTTCCAAATTGTGTTTTTTTTTTTTTTTTTGCTTGATTATTATTTACCCGGTACAGAGTTCTGGGGGTTGACATCGACTTAAATAAAAGTAAAACAGTTGACTACATGGACGAAGCCTAATTGACTAAAATATCTATTTCATCAAAATAGTTTGGCAGACACACATCAGGCCTCATTAAGCAATCAGATCGTCATAATTGAATGATCGTTACTACTTTATCTGAATTGTAATTAGGTTGAATAATTTGCTTATTGAAAGCGGATCTAGCACGATAATAGTCGAGGTTATCTTATTAGTTGTTATTCTTAGATTTTCCTTGAATTTATTCTTTGTTATCGTAATTATCAGTACTGTATGTATGCTTATCAATTCCGTTTATTCAACTGCTTTATTTAAGTCGTTGTCTTCCTCCAGGACCGTATTTCCGGTTAACGGTAGCCAAAACTTTTTTTTAATTTCTTATTGTATTGAAAGCTACCTTTAAAAAAGCATGTCCCTGAGATATTTATTTATTTTCTGTCGTCGGAATTAAGTTAGTCGGAAGTTGCACGATGCAGTTTAATGGTTCTCTAGTTTATGGCTTTCTATGAGAGAGAGAGAGAAAGAGATAGATAGATAGATAGATAGAGAGAGAGAGAGAGAGGAAAAAAGAAATAAGAAAAAAATTGATTGGAAAAGACGATTTTTATGACATCATTCGGTGAATCTAAAAATAAAAAAAAAAAGTTTCTTTATTTTCGAAAATTCCTTTTTTCTTCTTTCAAACAGCTTTGTTTGCAGACCTTCCGACGAAATTTGCATTTTGTAACACGGAACCTTCCTTTCTTTTCGATATAACAGTTATTCACTAATTTATATCATTACTAATAACTGCGTATCGAGCACACATATGCAATCTATCTATCTATCTATCTATCTATCTATCTATCTATCTATCTATATATATATATATATATATATATATATATATATTCTGTTTATACGTTATTTTAATAGATACAATTTATTTAAGTAAATGGTCTGATTTTTAAATAAACAGTATTAATTATATTTACCGGTCCGAATGTTCGAGAAATTTCGTAGAACATATGCGTTCTTCGACAAAAATCGAACCTGTGTCGTATATGGAACCGTCAATTGATCTGACGTGTTATACCACTCAGTTACAGAGAAAGGATCTGATTAGCTTAATCCAATTACTGTTTATAAACATCTATCCTATGTGTATGTCTATCTATCTATCTATCTATCTATCTATCTCTCTCTCTCTCTATATATATATATATATATGTGTGTGTGTGTGTGTGTGTGTAATTTGGCACTCTCTTACTTCCAACAAACGAAAAATTGTAAGAATGTTGTAAAAACTAAATTAAAAATCTATCAAATTTTCCTCGTGTGTCATATTCAATGAAACATGTTTAAAAGAAAGGTTGCTGCCCAAATATATATTAACCATTAAACTATATATATATATATATATATATATATATATATATATATATATATATATGTTATATATATATATATATATATATATATATATATAAGAGGATACGTAGGTAGACATGTGTCTATGTACAGGAGTACATCTCATATTACAGAAATATTTCATTTTTGTATGCATTTTCTATTAACTATTCGAGGGTGTGGTTGACGAGTTTTCAACCCGACACACTTACCAAAATCTGACCTAAAGAATAAAACATAAGAATTTCTGCGGAATCCTTTTTTGGCTGGATCGCACACATCACATTACTCGTGCACACACACACACACACACACACACACATACACACATATATGTGTGTGTGTGTGTGTGTGTCTGAAAGGATGGGTCTAGTGATAACCCTAGGTTCACGCTCACGCGAACTTTAGACGACTTGAACGCCTTTCTGGCGAGGACCATCCTTTCATAGGAATTTACGTTGTCAAGGGTTTTTGCTCTCTCTAGGTAATCTAGACGTTGGGCTCTTTAGTTTAATGAGTAGGAAAGTGTTTGTCTTCAGTTTTTTTTTCTTTCTTTTTTTTTATATGCTTACCTTGCTCGGGATTTTCTCTTTATTGACGGCATTTAGATCTTTTGGCGAGTTGTCCGCTGATTGCAACAACGGTTTTGTTTTTTCTTTCATATATATTCCCTGTAAATATTCGCGTGTATATATTTTATATACTGTTGTTCACCAAAAGCCACTCAAGGCAGAGGATTACTGAATGGAGATTATGAGAATATGTAGGATAGGCTTATAGAGGTTAATGTCATAGTGGTCGGGGAGGCATCCTCTCTGGAGTCTCTTACACAGGTATTGGGAAAAAGTTCAGTAGAACCTCCTCTTTATCAATGAAATGCAAGGGGAAAGATGAGTCGATAACTGTTTACGGGGCATGGTGAGTATTAGCTGTGGAGCTCGTCTGAACATTTACCATGAAAGTATATAGGATAAGGAGGAGGCACGGAGGAGTAATGGATAGCGGCTCAGATTGAGGAATCGGAGTTCGAATTCCTGTCGAATTCATTACATTCATTTACGTGCTTGGGAAAGGTATGAATCCTCTTCTTCTCCGACAGAAGAAGAAGAGGATTCAGAACAGCTATAGCCTTGGATGGCAATTGGTCTACTGCAGAAAGAAATCGCATAACCGGTAAAAAAAACTGCCTCCTCAGTCATGTATCGAATGATACATGATCGCCTAAGCGTGTATCACGCATAGCACATGACTTATATATATATATATATATATATATATATATACCTCACGCCGACAGTACAACTCGGAGTTTCGTGAACTATGCAATCATCAGGTATAAATGAGCTGGGCGTTATATATATATATATATATATATATATATATATATATATATATAAGTGAGCACTGAAATGAACACTTAGAGGCGACAGTCTGTTTCATGCTAGACGCAATATATATATATGGCTCACAGATAGCCCAACCCAGAGTTTAGTAAACAATGCTATCAGTAGGTGCAAATGTTTTAGGATGATTGTATCGTGTATGTAATTTAATAGTTTTACAACCGGTGTAAAAAAATGTATATTTATTATTAATGTAAATTATAGCTATGCTTTCAGTACTATTTTTTTTTATATAACACCTAATGTATATTATTATATATATATATATATATATATATATATATATATATATATATATATATTTATATATATATATATATATATTATATATATATATATATATCTTCATATATATATATATATATATATATCTTCATATATATATATATATATATATATATATATATATATATATATATATATATATATATATATATATATATTCATATATATATATATCTTCATATATATATTCATATATATTTCATATATATATATATATATATATATATATATATATATATATTCATAGTCTTAATATTCAAACTATATTTATGGGATAAAGTGCTCAATATCAGAGATAGAGTGTGTGTGAAAATTGCGTCTAGCATGAAACAGCCTGTCGCCTTGAAGTGTTGACTTTATAATTTATATATATATATATATATATATATATATATATATATATATATATGAAATGTATTCGAGGATACCCATCTACTATTGCAGACGCTTGCTCAGGCACATTTTGTTTGTTCAACACCCATTTCTACTACAACTATGCTGAGCAGACCTTAGTTATAGTTTCCGGGGAAACGTGCGTGTTATCTAGTGTGATCAATAATCTGAACAAGGCCAGCACGCCCAAACCCTCGGTCACGATGACGTCGTGCTAGCACAGCTATCGTCTACCCAATTTCACTCTCAAGGCTTGGGTCAACGCGTGGTATGTTTTTTTTCCAAAGGAGCCGCACGCTGGGATCGACACCTCTAGTCCGATAACATTCTGGTGAGATTCGAACCCGAGTCTCATGGTCAGAAACGCTCTAACCACCCGTGTCAATTACATATATATATATATATATATATATATATATATATATATATATATATGTGTGTGTGTGTGCGTGTGTGTGTGTGACATATATTGGTTTATTTTGCTTTACGGCATATCAACCTCAATGGGTTATTTATTTAATGCCGACAACATTTTTAGGATAGTTTCGTATGAATAGAATATGTTTTCTTTGGTTTAGATTGGTTTGGTTTATTTTGTTTTACGGCATATCAACCCCAATGGGTTATTTAATGCTGACAAAATTTTTTATTGCTGGTTAATATTTTGTTTTGTCAAAAATCTGTTTCTGGTAATAATTTTCCTTCAAAATTCTATTGCTGGTAATAATTTTTTTCAAAAAGTATTGGGAACACCAGTAATTAAGAGGTGGATCCACACTCCTCAAAACCTCCTGATGGGAGACCTTGCTGCTGGACGTTGTTTATCGTCTTACCCAGGACGCGGATGTAGTTTAACGTCTTACCCAGGACGAGTGTGACATATATATCATATATATATATATGATTGTGTATATATATATATATATATATATTTTAAGACATTTTTATATTTATACATTCTTTTGTGACGTCATATATATATATATATATATATATATATATATATATATATATATATAGTTACGGCCATATGGTTGCTATTTTTAGGCAAGCTAATTTCAGTGCCCTTAGAAGTATAATGTTTTTTAGATTCACAAGGAAAAAATTGAAAATATAGAAAAACAAGTTTCTTACAATATACAACTTAATACAAACTAAAGAAAACATTTATTATCCTCCCTAAAACATTTTTTAGGCTTTAGATCTGCAAATCTTTTCATGGCAATTTCTACACCAATCTTTTTTACAAGATTATTTTTTATTGACAAAATACCCAAAGAATTTAATCTGTCTTGAGTCATAGTTGACTGAAAGTATGTTTTTATAAACTTTAGTTTTGAAAAATCACAAACACATAACATGT
This sequence comes from Acanthosepion pharaonis, assembly GCA_903632075.3. NCBI lineage: Eukaryota > Metazoa > Mollusca > Cephalopoda > Sepiida > Sepiidae > Acanthosepion > Acanthosepion pharaonis. The sequence goes on from CAHIKZ030005534.1 coordinate 1,009,878, forward strand.
CGGCATGATGGCGACCTTGGCCTTGACGTCACCCCAGGCGACTGCCCGAGTTGCCATACTTGAGCCCTGCATATATATATATATATATATATATATATATATATATATATATATATATATATATAAGAAGTTAATGGTCAGAGCTGAATTAGACCAGGAAACAGTAGTATTAAAAAGTGCTCATTACACACATAAAAAGATGAAAAATTAAGAAATCAGCCAATTACGCTACCTTGGTTTCAACCCTTCGATATCTTCAGGCGATTTCTGTCAATTGATTTCCTGACGCTTTATTTAAAAAAAAAAATTATGAACTTAATATTTAAAAAAAAAATAAACGAGTAAGCGCACGACGTGAGGTGTGGTAGAAGGTAAGGAGTTGGAGGATTAGGAGGAGGGGTGTACTTGATTTTTCTCCTCCTCCTCACCTTCTACCACACCTCACGGTAACTCCAATACGAACATTTCAGCGTGTTTGGATGCCAATCTGAGGACAGTGCAGAGGATTCGGAAAGTGTTGAATGAGTCTAATGGTGATTACGAAGATACGGCAGCTCGGAAAACTTATTTTTTATTTATTGGTGAAGGCCTCAGACTCAACATGGATGCCTACATCAAATGCCCTGAGGAGGTAGTGCTGTCCTTGGTCAAGAGTATGGCTGCTTGAAGACTATATCTGACAACCGGAATCTGCACCATGGCATACAAGCAGGAAAATCCAGTCATTGCTGTCAGACAATTTCTGCCACCCCTTATATCTGGCCACCTAACTCCCCAGACTGCAACCATCCCTTGATTATTATATGTTAGACGCAGTTGAGCGAGAGACTAACAAAACTCCTTGTAAACCTTGATGACCCGAAAGCAAGGATTATGGCATCATTCACCAACATGAACAAGCAGACTGTCCAAAAGAGTTGCAGGAGATTCCAAAGTCGTCTGAAGGCCGTAGTTGAAGCCAATGACGATTTTATTGAATAAATCTACTTTTTAGTATTTCAAAATATTTTTGTGATATCTTGGTAAATGTATCTATTAAAATGAAATGTCAGTGTTATTTTCATTTTGGGGAAATTTAGATGACAATTTACCCATCGCGCCCTGTATATAATCATAAACTGTACTTTTGTTCCAAAGCATTGATCTATATTATGTTGTATTTAATAAACGCACGTAAAATTATTTCCTATTTAATCTCATAGTCTTTCAAGTATTCACTTTTGACGAATACCAACCAAAAGCCAACTTGTACGTCAAATAACATTAATGAAATCATATGTCGCTAGCACTTGCAACTTCATTTAATAGACTAATATATTACACTTGCAAAACAAACGAATTTATTCAAATAAAGAACACAGTTTTGTGTGTCGAATAGAAAAAATCTTCATATCTCTATTTTCACATTCATTCAATTAAAAAAATTGTTACATATATATATATATTTATCCGTGTGTGCATGTTTGTGTGCATGTAAGTAATTGCATTTGTTTGTTTTAGCAAATCTGAATATAAACTCAGGCTTAGGACAATTCATATTTAAGCTTTCCACTGAAAACTATGAAAATAGTCCGAAATCTCGAAAAGAAAAAAAAATCCTTAACCAAAAACTTTAATTGGTTTTACCAAACTTGTATAAATGTAAAACAGCTGTCCAAATACACATACACACACACGCACGTGCGCACACACACACACACACACACACACACACACACACATACATACATACATACATACATATATATATATATATATATATATATATATATATATATATATATACAATACGAAGCAAAATCACTTTTTATTTCGTCTTGTTCTATCTCTCTATCTATTAAAAAAATAACTTCAAAAGTTTAAAAAATTTCAGCACCCGCTCTCCTTTTTGCACATATACACTCCTGGTCAAAATCTTAAGACCAGATATAAAAAGGTTTAAAAAAATATAAAATACTGTTACTTTAATCAAAATATACTTGCGAAACATTTACATTTAATTAGAAAATGTAGTTTGTCAACAGACAAGTGAAAATTTTAAGCTTTTAATTGATTAATTTAAACAAACATTGAAAAAAGGATTTTTTTGGTTGGTCATAAAAATAAGACCATGTAAATAAAAATAGAAAATACAGAACAAATAAGTTACAATGACAATTTAATATTCAGTATATCCTCCATTTTGGCGAATTACTTGGAAAATTCACTTTGGCATACTCATTAACTTCTGCATGAAGGTGCTTGGGATGCTCACCCAGGATGCATAAACTGCAGTACGAAGAGCATCTACAGTTTCAAATTGCGATCTATTCTTATAAACATCCCTTGCCATCCATCCCCAAACATTCTCGATTGGGTTTAAATCTAGAGAGCATGGTGGATGGCTCAAAAGCTGAATGTTGTTTTCCATAAAAAACTTCGACCTTCGAGCCTCGTGGATTGCAGTATTGTCTTGCTGGAAAATACAGTTTTCTCCATATAGACAAGGGGCTTCCGTAATTAGCAATACCTTTCTTAACATGTCAATGTAACTAGAAGCTGTTTGACGACCTTTTACCTCCTATAACTCAAGAGTTCCACTGTACGAAAATGAACCCCAAACCATAATTGATCCACCTATGTCGTATTGAGAAATTTTCTTTTGGTACATCTTTTGCATGTCAGTAACACTGAAAACTCTGGGCCATCAAGGTTGATTTTTTTTCTCGTCTGAAAACAACACTTTCTTCCATTTATCCAGATCCCGAGTTAGATAATTGGAAGCAAATTGTAAACGGGAGGTTTTATGGCAAGGAAGAAGGCGAGGCCTCTACAGCGGTTTCAAGTTCTTAAACCCTTTCTTATTTAAATGTCACTGAATTGTTTCAGAGCTGCATTCAACATCTGTATTCGCTTTTATCTGATTTAATGTTAGGCTTGAATCCCTCTTAACCTCTCTCCTAATGCATCTGTCTTGAGATGGTAAGATTTTATTGGGATAACCGCTTGATTTTTTAGAAGCATGTGCATGTGAATTGTTAATGAAGTTAGCAATGACAGTTCTGCTATGGTCAATTTCATTTGCAATGACTCGTTGCAAAAGACTATGTCATTGAAGTTCAACAATCCTGCCCAGTTCGAGCATTGTTAAAATTTTACCCTTAGCCATTTTAAAATCTAAAATTTAATACTGGAAATGAGCTAAGTAGATGTCTACACACCTGAAGCTATGAGCACACTGACTAGTTCTAAAATTTTTGTCCATTAACTTTTTTTCACACATGGTCTTATCTTTATGACCATCCAAAAAAATTATTTTTCAATGTTTGTTTAAATTAATCAATTAAAAGCTTAAAATGTTCACTTGTTTATTCATATTTGAGCAGGAGTATATAGTTACGTTAACAGCACTTTAATCCGATGAGGACCCAAAGGATGAAATGCATCATGTGATTTTTTCTTTCTCATTAATTTTTCCTATCTATCTATCTATCTATCTATCTATCTATCTATCTATCTATCTATCTATCTATCTATCTCACTCTGTTCAATATCTATCTATCTATCTATCTATCTATCTATCTATCTATCTATCTATCTCACTCTGTTCAATATCTATCTATCTATCTATCTATCTATCTATCTATCTATCTATCTCACTCTGTTCAATATCTATCTATTCGAATGTGTTTTGGAATATGTTTGCTGGAAATTTATATGGAAGTTATTTTTAATCAGTTTTGATCTTAAAATGACAGCAAATACTCACGGGCACTTTCCTTCATTTATTTAAAACATTACAATGTCCAAGAGCCACTCAAGATAGAGGGTTATTGAATAAAGTTATTGTATGAGAATAAGAGGTAATAAGAAATGCAGTTTATGAGAATATGTGGATATATAGAGTCAGTTGGGCACCATCTGTAAGAAAAAGAGCACCATGACACAATCCACTCCGCCATAAATTTGGAAACGGCATGTTGTACTGCTTGGCATTCGCCGGAAGCTCGAATACGACCATTTCAGAGTGTTTGGCTGTCAATCTGAGGACAGTGCATAGGATTTGGAAAGAATTGGATGAGTCTGCTGGTGATTACGAAGACACGTCTGCTCGGAAACCTCATTCTGATCGCTCTGCTAAGAAAAGAACACCCGAATTTGTTGGTGAGGGCCTCAGGCCCAACACAGAGGCCTATATCAAGTGCTTTAAGGCGGCAGTGCGGCCCTGGGTCAAGAGGGTAGCTGCTTGAAGAAACTATGTCTGGCAACAGGACTTTTTACCATGTCACACAAACAGGAGACCCAGTCATGGCTGTCAGACAATTTCTGCGATAAACCACCCCTTACATCTGGCCATATAACTCCCCAGACTACAACACCCTTATCTTAATTATTATTTGTGGGTCGCTGTTGAGTGAGACACTAACAAACCCCCTTTTATCACCAAATAGAAACTGAAGGCAAGGATTATGGCAGCATTGATCGACTTAAACAAGGAGACTGTCCAGGAGAGTTGCAGGAAATTCTGACGTCAATGGCAATTTTATTGAATAAATTTACTCTTTAGTGTTTCTAGATATATTTTTGTGTAATTTTGGTAAATATATCAGTTAAAATTAGATGTCAGTATTAGTTTCATCTTTGCGTAATTTAGACGACAATTTATCCATCGCACCATATATATATATATATATATATATATATATATATATATATATATATATATATAATTAAAAAAGTAAAATGCTTGTCACTTAGCTGATAGACGTTACCTTAAGGATCCCGACTCCAGAGTTTCGTAGATGAACCCTGCAGGAATTACTCCGTCCACTCGTCAGGGGTATCAGCAAGTGTCTGCTTATATTTCTCGATTTTTCTTTTTTATATGCACTTTTCATTGGTGAGATTTTTATTTTTCATAGTGTATGTGTTGTGTGAGTGCGTGCGTTCGCGCCCATGCGCCCGTCTAAGATATATATATATATATATATATATATATATATATATATATATGTGTGTGTGTGTGTGTGTGTGTGTGTGTGTGTGTGTGTGTGTGTGCACTGGGTATCACAGAATTTACCTTGGGACTATTTTATTTTTATTGTTCAAACATACTTTTATACAGAATGAAACGTTAAACTGTACAAATGTATTTCCCTTGCAATGATAATCGTTCGATTAGCAAAGTCGATTTTACTGTTTTTAAACTTCAGTCTTCTAGTAAAATCGACCTTGTTAAACGAATGATTCTCCGTGGCTCGATCGGTTAAGGCACGTCAGGCTAAATGACGGTTCCGTATAGGATACAGGTTCGATTCCTGTTGGAGAACGAATATTTTCTTTGAAAATTTCTCGGACATTCAGGCCGGTAAATGTCATTAATACTGTTTATTATAAAAATCAGAGCATTTACTTAAATATTTGTATCTATGAAAAGAATGTATAAACATAAAAATGTTTTAAAATAATTGTCGAACTTTGTCCATTTGATAATGTGTGACGTCATATGTATGTGTGTTTATATATATGTATGTATGTGTGTGTGTATATATATATATGTATGTGTGTGTGCATACATATATGATTGTGTGTATATATATATGTGCGTATATATGTGTATGTGTGAATATATATGTATGTGTGAATATACACTTATGTATCTGTGTATATATATATATGTATATGTGTGTGTGTATGTGTGTGCGTATGTGTTTATATATATATATATATATATATATATATATACAGTAATCCCCCGATTCGTGATGCTAATTTGTACATAGTTAACTATAAAAAATCAATTATTATAGTTAAACTGAAGAATGTTTTATCGCCCTAATCGAGTATTATATATGTACTAAGCGAAATTTGGTATTTAAAAATTTTAGCACACTAATCGAAAACGCTTTAATCGGATACGCATTAATCGAGGGATTCATTTATTTGTGTGGGTGTCAAAATTTCAGATAGAGTATATCTGTAAAAGATTAATAGGAATAAAGACAAAATGAAAATTTATCGTTTCGTCCTTTGAGGCACTTTATCAAGGCAAATCAAAGGATATCATTTTGTAAGAAGTATTTATATACAAGAGCAAAAAATTATTGGTTTTTAAAATTTTTGTGTTTAGGGACGCTCATAAATATTCATCAAGTTAGCTTACTCTCTTTCGTTTATTACAAATTGTATCACTACGTGTCTCCCATAGCTTTCCTGACGTTTTAGTTCGTAATTAAACGGAAGATCATTTAGGTCAGAGCCTCGTTTTGAGACAACGGAGCCATCGCTCTACTGAAGAATCCTGGTAGGCGAATATTCTACCACCGCCCGCCATTCTTTCGGGTAAATGATTGAAATTCTGGTCTTCACACACGCACACATCCCAGCTCATTCCTATCGTTTTTCTTTTCTCGTAAACACAGAACGAGTTTCTTTAGTTATTTATGGTTTTAAGCGACGCGAATCTCATGGAAAATTCTTATCCAAAGCTTCTTTGATCGATTGTCACGTTTAAAATATTGTCCAGGGTTTTTGAATTGAATCTTCTTTTATATGCCGTGTCCCTTCAGGACATAGGTGATCATAGCCCTCCACTCCCTCCTATCCCTTGTATCTCTTAACAAGTTTTGTCTTTTTTTTATTTCCCCCAAACCCTATTCCGCCATCCATTTGCTCAAGCCCATGAAGTATGTTATACGCTGCTTTTCTCTGCCCCTCTTTCCTTCTGTCTGTCCTGTGAGGATCTGATTTTCCAAACCCTCCTTCCTCATTACGTGCCCCAGAAATTTCAGCTCCCTCTTCCTGGTGTTAAGTATAAGTTTCCTCTTTGTTTCCATTCTCTGCAAAACCTTGTTGTTGATCACATATTCGATCCATGGTACCCTCAGCATCTTTCCGTAGAACCACATTTCTATTGCTTCAAGTCTCTTCATCTTTGAGGAGATTGTCCAGCATTCGCTGAAGGACAGATATCACGTAACAGTTCAGTACTCTTTTCATTTTTTTACGAAATTTTTTATGTATCTTAATACTCTACTTAGCTTTTGGAATGCATCTTTGGTCATCCCAATACGTCGCACTTTCCGTCCACCCATAACACTTCCCAGATATTTAAATCTCTGTACCTGCTGGACTTTAGTATCCCCGACCTGTAATTTGCATTTTGGGCTCATCCTTTTGCTGATAACCATGCATTCTGTCTTCTTGTAGTTTATGCTTCCTCTTTCTTCTCGCTTTTCTTTGCTACCTTCTGAGGTTTTGTAGTTTCCTTTCTGTGTCTGCTATCAGCACTGTCATCTGCATATTTTATATTGTTAAAATTGTGGCCGCCAATGATGAATCCTGGTAGGACTTCTAGTTATCTTAGAATTGCCTCGCTCAATATGTTGAATAAAACTGGTGAGAAGACACCTCTTTCTATTTTTGTATATCCGCTGAACTCATTTTCTATCCCTATGCAGGCGGTTTGCTGCCAGTATAGATTCTTGATTTTTCTAATATCTTTCTCGAATATGTCATCGTTTCTAAGCAGCTCTAGCAGATTTTTGTGGTGTACTTTGCCGAACGCCTTTGCGTAGTCTATAAAACACAGGTACACGTCCTTCTTCATTTGTATTGCTTTTTCTGATAACATTCTGAGCATAGATATCGTGTTTTTTGTCCCAGTGTCTTTGACGAACCCGCACTGTTCTTGTCCTATCTTTGGCCTGATACTGCTGTGCGCTTTATTCATCAGAATTTGGATGATGAGTTTTGTTATGTGGCCCATTGGGTTGATTGTCTGGAGGAATTCACATTCGTTTGCGTCTTGTTTCTTAGGCAGTGCTATAAAAATAAATCTGCTTAGGTCTTCCGATATATCCCCACTGGTGTAGATTTCATTTATTATTTCTCTGGTCTTGTCTATGCCGAAGTCGTCTAAGGCTGCCAGAATATTTACTACAATTCCGTCTTGTCCTGCCGCTTTGTTTCTATTCAATATGTCCAGTCCAGCTTCCACTTCGGTTTTTAATATTTCCGCCCAGTCGATATTTCTGTGTATCACTGGTTGTTCTCTTTCGTCATGAAAGCGTTCTCCTATATATTCCTTTTATCTCTGAAGTATTTTCCCTTTCTCGAATATCGGCGTTCCGTCCTTGGATTTTATGCATCCTGACGATGGACATGCCTTTTGTCCTGTCAGTTTTCTTATATTTTTATGCACATCTGCTTTATTCTGTGAGACTCATTCTTTCTATTTCTGCACGGTTTCGTTGAGCCATTCTTTTGTTGCCTGTCTGCATTTTTAAGCGTTTCACCCTAAGCAAGGCGGGAAGCCACTAGCACGCAAGGGGTTACAGAGAGTTGGAGCGAGAGCAAAGAGGAGTGATAGAGGAAAAAATGAAGAAAAGGATAGAGGATAGATCAGGGCATCTGGATACGTCGATTGACATTATATTTGAATAGTTGGAGATTATAGCTATCAGGGAAACAGAAAAAGTGGAGTGAGTTCCACAGGCGAGTGGTGCGAGACATGAAACTATTGGAGTAGAAGAGACGGCTACATTTACGTTTCGACAGTGAAAGGGTGAGAGCGAGATGCCAGCCTAGTTGAACGCTTAAATTCATGGTCTGGGAACCAGCGAAAGCAGCTCATCGGAGCTGTTACCATGAAAGTATTTGGAAAAAAAGACAGAGAGAGGCGATGGCAGGTCTGTGAGAGAGCAACTGCAGACGAAATGTCGGATCAGGGCCAATTACATTGCATATCCGTCTCTGGATCTTATCAAGAACCCCGAGGCAAACAGAAGGGGCTCCAGAACTTATATGGCAGCAATACTCCATGCAAGGGCGAATTGGTTGATTTGTAGATTTGAAGGATCGACTCCAGCGAGAAAAAATTCCTGGCGCGGCACAGGAAGCCATCTCAGGTCAGCAGTCAGCGTGAAACCGAACAGTCGCAGAGGTGCTCTCGAGAAGTTGAGCGTCAGACATTCTAATGGGGGGCATGGATGGTTCTCTGTGGTGAGTAATAGAGAGCAGTTTTGTTTTTGAGGCATTAAAGTTAACCAGCCAATTCCTGCCCCAGTCCATAATCGATTGGAGGTCCTTTTCAAGACAAATGGCCAGGTTAGTTTTGTCAACGACACTAGATTTGTTTTTGAGGTAGGAGTAAATTGTAGTGTCGTCCGCATAGATGCCTACTTGGGAACCGATGACATTGGTTCTTTATTTCTTTGTGTAGTTTTCTGTATTCCATTCCACGTCTTAGCATTGTTTTCTGTCTCCTTTGCATCATGTAGAATCTCATTTTTTATCAATTCGTTTTTTCTTCTTCGTCCATTTTCCTTTGGGATGATCTCGTTTGCTGATGCCACTAAAGCTTCTCGTAGTGTGTCTCACTTTGACTTTCAATTTCCATTTTGCCCCTCGTATCTTCTTTTCAAACTGTCCATATATTTCTACTTCAGGTCCTGGCCATTCAGAAGTCTGTTGTATTGCAATTTGGGTACCGCGTTAGGCTTCTTCAGTTTCCATAGATTCATTCTTAGCTTAAATATAACAGGGAGGTGGTCGCCTCCGCAGTCGGAACTTGGATAGATTTTGCAGTGAATAACTGCATTTCTGAATCTCTTCTTGATAGTTATGTAGTTGAATTGGTTTTTAGTTTCTCCTCCTGGGCTTCTCCATGTCCATAATCGTCTTGGATGTTCTTGGAACCAGGTATTGGCTATTATCTGGTCATTGGCCGTGCACCATTGGACCCATTTTTCTCCACGTTCGTTGCGGGTTACTAGTCCGAATTTGCCAGCTATTTCCCCATCCCTCTCCTTGCTTACTTTGGCATTCAGGTAACCTATGATAATTATAAATTCTTGTGGTTTACACTGTGCCTTGGCGTTGTCTAACACTGAGTAGAAAGATTCAATCTTCTTCTGCACTCTCTACTGTCGGTACATACACAATTATAATAGATATGTTGAAAGGCTTTCCTTTCAGTTTAACTACAATAATTCTTTCAGATAATTGAAAGGAACCTAGAACGCATCGATAATATTTCTGATACTGGAACTGCTTCGTTAGCATCCACGATTTTAGCTTTAATTCATACCAGACCTTATATATTGCAGTACCGGAATTCCTAGAGATGGTAGTAAAAGAAATGACCAAACATAAATTTTGAGAAGACAAAATGTATAGTTGTCATCAAAAGGGGCTGCCCTAGATGTGATTTATATTTATAGTTAGTATTTGACGCCAAAGGTGCATTGGAATAGCGAAAGGTTCATTGGGATAACGAAAGTTGCCTTCCAAAATCTAAGCCAAATATTAAGAAACAGGAACATCTCGTTAGAAACAATGAAAAGACTACTGAAGTGTTATGTAATATCGGTCCTCCTATATGGCAGTGAATGCAGATAAATTTTATCACCACTAAAGAAGAGACTTGAGTCACCAGAAATGTGGTTCTACAGAAGGATGTTGAGATTGAACATGGGAGCAACGACGAAGTTTTAAGGAAAATGGAAACAAAAAGACACTTCTATTTAGCTTAAGAAAAAGACAAATTAGGTCTGAGGAAAGCAACGAAGAACATACGATGGATAGGTTTTGAATAGGAGTGATTTTCCAAGCGTAGCTTAGATGTGGCACAAGGCCGAAAGTATGGTACACCCAGTGAGGATCGAACTCACTATTCAGTCGTAATTGTTCTAGCAAGACAAGCTTGCTAACCATTACACCGCCTCTAGGCGTTTTGAACAGGAGTAGAGTTTGGCAGAACAGGGACTAGGGAAGAAAGTAAAAAGACAAGCCACACTTAAAGCTAAAGAAGACAGGAAAATGTGGAGAGTCACGATCGCCCACGTCCTGAAAGGACACGGCACATATAATTAAAAAATTGAACGATGTCTGAAAGTACATATAGTACAGAACTCTATGCAGATGTTTTTCCTCATCCTGCATGAATCTGAAAAAGTTTGATTTATATATTAGGCACAATAAGAGATTAACAAGAACGTATATATAGCTGGCCATTCGTATTCGAGCCAATCCCTAATGCAGGGGATTACTCAGACGCATTTGTGTTTATTCAACACCCACAGTGCCTACCTATGAGTTTATACTACAACTATGCTGAGCAGACATTAGTTACAGTTTCTGGGAAAGAGCGTGTTATCTGGTGTGGTCAACAATTTGAACAAGTCTAGTACGCTAAAACCCTCGGCCACGATGACTTGTGACTTCGTGCTAAACCCTTATTATTTGTAGTTGCCGTTCGAGTTAATATTTCAATGATCATCCTGGACAAGATTACAAAACTTTTAAAGTCTTCTTCAACTCAAAATTCCTAACGTCTCCGCCTGAACTCTGACATTTTATTCACTAATTAAATATTGACCTATTTAAGCCCCCAGTGGTTAGATCAAACTGTGGTATGGTTTTCAGGCACTTTTCCCTCCAGTCACCTTCCTGACAAATTTACCATGGTGAGATTCGAAATCGGGTTTCATGGTCAGAAGGCGAACGTTCTAACCACTTGGCCATGTGCATAACTAATAATAAAAAATTATAATTTTAACAAGATACTGGAATAAATGTTACTTCCAGAATTTACGATCTTACTTATCTATAAGTCTGTGCTTAGAATATAGTTGCCATATATGGTCCTGTTATATATTTAGAGATCCTTGATAAAAACCAAAGAAGAATCAGCAATATTATAGGTCCTGATCTAGTGGCTCGGCTTCAGTCACTTTCCCAACACCGTAAAGTTGTCACGTCGTACCTTTTTTATGAGTACTTTCATGGTAAGTGTTTGGATGGACTCATCGCTATGATACGTAGACGTTTTGAATTTAAGCGCAGTACTAGACTGGCATCAATTAAGTCGGCTAGATGGAACTGTAGATTCTATGCTAACAGTTTCTTTTCTCACACTTCTCGATTGTGGAACTCTCTTCCGGCTTTCCGATCAGCTTTAATCTTCAAAAATGTCAATGCAATGTTAATCGCTATCTACTGTCTTCCTGGTTACTCTTATTTTGTTCTCGCTCTTTAGTAATGTTTCCGTTTTCTAATTCTTCAACACCCAGTAACTTAGTGGCTTTACTGACTTGCTTGGGGGTGAACTCGATTAAAAGAAAGTATGTATGAATAAAAAAAACACATTTTTAAGTTATCTAGAAGAGATCCAATACACTCGCAAAAAAGTATGATTCCAGACTGTTAACTACCCCTACACAGCAGGTACATCTCTCTCGCTCTCTTTTTATATATATATATATATATTTATATATATATATATATATATATATATGAAGTGTGTATCCTAAGTTTAATTGTAAATATCTACATAGAGATTTAAGTACGAGCGAATTCTTGCTTCGCTGACGCTTAAAGTGTGCCGCTCGTTTCGGCCGAAATCACACAAAAAGCCCATTCGAAATTTCTCTTTCATTTCACTGGAAATTAATTTGCTTAAACTTCCATGACGAACAGGCGCTATTAACTATTTACATTAACAAACGCTTTTTAGTCTTTGTTCTTTCTATAACAGATTTACCAGTTCATATCTTAAAGGTTAAAAAGAAAGGAAAAGATGGCTGAAAATGTTTGCCATATTCCCAGGATTTACCGGATGGAAATTAAACTAGACAGAACCTTTGAGGAGAAATCCTTCTTCCATTCTCAATTAATCATCCGACTTTTATTCGGTTGTATGCTGTGAACTGTATGATACCAAAACATTTCGGGGCCTCCTTTATTTATTCATTTAGAACAACCCGGCCCTAAATATCTGGAAAGTGTTTTAGCATAGGACGGAAAGTGGGACACTGAAATCCGAAGGCACATTGGGATAGCGAAAGATGCCTTCCAAAAGCTAAGCAGTGTATTAAGAAACAGAAAAAATTAGTTAGAAATAAAGTAAATAGTAATGTACTCTTATGTGATATATGTTTTCCTATACGTAATGAAGTCTGGACAATCTCCTCAGATATGACGAAGAGACATGAAGCAACAGAAATGTGGTTCTACAGAAGGATGCTGAGGATACAATGGATCGAATATCTGAGCAACGAAGGGGTTATAGAGAAAATGGAAAGAAAAAAGGAAAGTTATACTTAACATCAGGAAGAGACAGGACAGATTGTAAGGATAGATGAAAACAAAGCATAGCATACTTAATAATATTGATTAAATATGAACAGGAGTGAGTGAAGGCAAGAGGAACAGGGCAAAACTCCTACAGAAGGTAGTAAAGTAAAGCAAGAATAAAGGATTAAACATCAAACCGAATTGTTATGTAATATATACCCTCTTATACGGTAGTGAATTCTGGACAATCTCCTTAAATATGACGAAGAGTCATGAAGTCTGGACAATCTCCTCAGATATGACGAAGAGACATGAAGCAACAGAAATGTGGTTCTACAGAAGGATGCTGAGGATGCCATGGATCGAATATTTGAGCAACGAAAGGGTTATAGAGAAAATGGAAAGAAAAGGAAACATACTTAACATCGGAAAGAGACAGTTGAAAATTCTAGGGAATATAAGAAAACTTGGAAAATTTGATACGCACAGGAGAGATTGAAGGCAAGAGGGACAGAGGAAAAACACAGAAGGTAGTGAAAGAAAGCAAGAAGAAAGGATTAAACATCAAGAAGACAGAATGGTTATTAGCAAAAAGGTGAGCCCAAAATGCGAATTACAAATCGAAGATACTAAAATCTAACAAAGTACAAAAACTTAAATATCTGGGAATTGTTTTAGCATAGGACAGAAAGTGTGACACTGAAATCCGAGGGCGCAATGGGATAGCCAAAGTTGCCTTCCAAAAGCTAAGCAGTAATAAAAAAAAAAAACAGAAAAATTTCGTTAGAAACAAAGAAAAAAGTAATAAACTATTACGTGATATCTGTCCTCCTATATGGTAGGGAATGCTGGACAATTTCCTCAAAGATGAAAAACAGACTTGAAGCAACAGAAATCTGGCTCTACAGAAGGATTCTGAGGATACCATGGACCGAACATGTGAGCAACAACGAACTTTTAAAGAAACTGGAAAGGAAAAAGTTAAGTTATAATTAACATCAGGAAGAGACAGTTGAGGTTTCTAGGTCACAGGAAAGAAGGCTTGGAAAATCTGATACTCACAGGACAGATTCTGGGGACAGATGAAAGCAAAGCATAGCATACTTAGTAATCTTGACTAAATACGCTGCACAATCCTCACTGTCTAGACTCGACAGAATTGAAAAGCGGCCTTGTGGGTGATGAATTATTCTCCACCTCTAACCGTTATGTCATGGACAAAACGTTGCCAGCCTTTTACTACGACATCATTATTACTACAGAAGATGTTCGGTCGAGTTACATTCACCAGCTTCAGCTCCTCAGACCTTCACATCTAGGACCCGCTATGCTACATTCACAGTAGCAAATCATCCCCATTCCTTTTGTGTTCCTTTGATAAAAAGCAAGTTTCATTCAAACAGCTTCTCCTTTGAACTGTTATTTTATGGAACAAACTTCAGAGAGAATGCTTCTCTGACAATTTCAATCTTTAAGTCCAGGGTCAACCACTATCTATTCTACTCGTCCCAGTAATAGTCTTGTACTTCCCCTTTCTCCATCTATTACAATCTCACTCAGTAATGCTCTACCTTGAGTGGCGATGGGCCTTGTATTAGGTAAAAATGTCGTAGCGAGACATTTATCACTCTTATGTAGATGCTTCATATGTGTAGATGCGTGCTTGAATTATCTTTCCAGGAATATCAGAATGTAGTTTTAATAAAACAAATTGGTTGCAGATATATTGGTGGAGGTGGTATCGTTACAGAGCCCAAAGTTAAAATCGACAGATGATAAAAAGGTAAGTGGCTTTCCTAGGTCGAGTGCGTTTTCATTATGGCAGGTAAAAAAATATGTGGCAAAGCTAAAAAAAGAGCTTAATTTGTAAGAAGACGTCTAGCATTGGTAATAAATTTAGTTTATCTGCAAGTATAAGCCTATCGCAACCCGTAATAAAGTCTTAAGCTTGGTTATAATACGATGTTTTTCTTCTTCTTCCTCTCCTTATTCTTTTTCTTCTACTTCTTCCTATTCTCCCACTTTCTCTTCCTTTACTTCCTCTTCTTTCTTTTCTTCCTCTTTCTCTTCTTCCTTTTCTTCTTCTTCTTCTTCTTCTTCTTCTTCTTCTACTTTCTCTTCTTTTTCTTCCTTTTCTTCTACTTTCTATTCTTCTACTTCCTCTTCTTCCTCCTCCTCCTCCTCTTCTTCTTCTTCCTCCTCCTCCTCCTCTTCTTCTTCTTCCTTTTATTCTTCAGTTTTCTCTTCTTCTTCTTTCTATTCTTCTACTTTCTCTTCTTCCTTTTCTTCTACTTCCTCCTATTTTTCACCTTTCTCTTCTTCCTTTTCTTTTTTCTACTTTCTCTTCTTCTTCTACTTCTACCTCCTCCTATTTTTCAATTATCTCCTCCTCCTCCTCCTCCTCCTCCAATTGGTAATCTTCTCTGTTGCTAGAGTAACCGGAGTTGTCGTTCTTGTTTTCTTCCCATTTCACTGTCTCCGGGGAAATCTCTCGATTTTGTAAAAGTCATCTTGACTTTTTCTTGAAAAGAAAAAACTTTTTACATCTTTTTTTTTCTTTCTTTTTTCATACATTCTTTTTTTTTTTTTTTTTTTATTTTTAATACTTTGGATAATTATCTATGTAAGGTTCTTAATAATATTACGGCCACGTCACGTTTAAACACCGATTCCTGTATGGTCACCGCAGTTAAGCAATGTCGAACCTGGTCAGTATCTAGATAGGTGACCGCTGTAAGCTTGGATGTGCAATTTGTGTAATGGATAATGGTTCCGAATTGTTAAGCTTCTTCCTCCAGCTATGGGTCAATTAGTAAGACTTGTATAACTAAACCATTATTAACTCCTCCGCCCCCAAAAGAAATTGTTACAATTTAAAAAAATGGCTGATAAGCCGTAAAAAGAAATCAGTCAAATAAAATATCAGGTTATAATCAAAAGTATTTTCGTTTATTTTGCTTTTTACAGATTTTTATACCAAAGCATAAACATGTTTGAAAAGAGTTTAGGACGCCATATTATATTACTATTATTATTATTATTATTATTATTTCCTTAGGTTTCTGTTGCATACACATTTTCTGCAGTATCCCAACCAGTGACCTTAGGTCAAAAATGGCTTCATGACATCTTCCACTGATCATTTTTTGTAAAAAAATAAAAAACAACAAAAAAACCCTAAGATCATTCACATTTTACATAGATAAAGTTATTTGTAATATGTGAACTGTACTTGTGAGTACATTTTTTTTTGTATTTCTTTAAGGCATATGATCCCAGTAATCCCTTCAATGGCACTAACGGGACCTTTTCCAATCAATCCTTGGGTTCCAACTACAACTGAAATTAATGATGTCTTCATGTGCCATATTTTTGAGATTTCAGCTTCAAGATCCTTGTATTTTGGTAATTTTTTGGAAGGTCTTCAACGCTACTTTACAGTCTGCAGGGACTGCCATGTCAATAAGAAAGTACATTCTGTTCTTGTGGTCTTTGATCACGATGTCGGGGCGATTAGCTTTGAGTGTTCTGCCTGTGTGTAATATAAAGTCCCATAAAATTGTTACACATCCTATCTCTAGTGGAGATATTGGCCCACTCTATCATGCCGAGTTTTATATGCAGTGGATGCTAACACCGTGCAACCTGATACAAGATGGTCTATTATTTCTTGATATTTATCACAGAATCTGCATCAGCTTGTTTGATACGGGCAGAATATTGACCATGAAGATGCTTACCTTGCCATCATTTTTTTCATTTGGTAAATTGCGTTTGATTTTTTTTTAGGTCCTTTGCTGCTGTAGTATATTATGGTTTATTTGCATTTCTTCACCCATTTGAAATTCTTTTTTTCAATGTGTTGGCTGCTTATTATTATTATTATTATTATTATTATTATTATTATTTTGTCACAATCTAAGTTTTCGAATACACCTGGTACATTAAGGTATCTGTCAATTCACAAGGATCTCAGACAGGTAACACTTTCCTCAAAATATGCACAGTGATCAAAAGAGGAGATTTTTGGATGACTCCAAGTTGGTATGACATCCCCAGCTTGTCAAGGAACTCACCCAGTTTTAATGGCATTAATCCCAATGCTCTAATCACTACTTGAATCACCTTGACATTCCCTTCCTAGATCCCAAACAATCTCGCTATTTCAGTCATTCATGTCGGTGAGAAAGTGACTGACGTCAAGGTGACTGGTCAGGATTGATTACATTCTTTGGACCTTTTTCAAGAATTTCGAGATGTGCAGCAGGAGCACCAGGCCAGATATAGCAGCAGTATTCAATGCACGGACGGATGGTAGATTTATAAACGTTCAATATGGATTCACATTGACGAGAAAAAATTTCTGGGACAACACTGTGAACCAACTTTCCTTGCAGTAGACGTAGCAAATATATATTCTGATTATACGTTATTTTTATAGATATACATATTTTTACGTAAGTGCTCTGTTTATTATAAACAGAACATTTACTTTAAAATATTTGTATTTATAAAAATACCGCATAAACAGAAAATATATTAAAATAATTGTCGGACTTAGTCCATTTCATAATATATGCTATTTCTTTACATTAAGATATGCCTCGAGTAGATATGATCGTTCGAGAAAAATCATGAGAAATTTGTTGTTTAAAAGTAATAATTTGACTTTGTTAACCAGTTGCTTCTTCTTTAGCTTAATGGTATAGCACGTCAGGCCAAATGACGGTTCCGTGTAGGATACAGGTTCGATTCATGTCGGAAGACACATATTTTCTTTCGATATTTCTCGGAGATTCAGGAATCCATCCGCAGAAGTCCTTGATTTTCGTCTGGTAGAATATAAAAAGGCGTTGTCTATTACGATTTTCTGAAACATAGAAGTACCATAACTGCAGACGTTTATTGCCAAGAATTTGATCTGGTAAACTGTCCTGTTTTGTCAAATAGGAAAGGTGTCACTCTTTAGGATAATAATGTAACAGTACACTCTGAAAAATAAACCCAAGAAAAAACGAGATCATTAAAATGGGGGTTTCTTCCTCATTCTCCATAATCAACAGAGATTTCAATCTGTTTCGATCAGAAGTGGCAGAATTTTCAGAAAAAGAGAATTGGAAAAGAATCTTTCAAACATTTTTCAGGTTAAGAAAAACTCAAATTTCTTTGAACATGAAATCGAAATTTGTCTCCCTATTTTGTTACAATTAGAGTTGGTCTGTTTGACAATTTATGTTTCGGTATTGGTTTTCTGTTTTTCATTGATACAATGGTTTTCGATTCGGCTTTTTTGGTTTTTAATTTAGTATTTTTGCTTTCTAAGGAAGCTATCCATTTTCTTGTGTAATGATAGCATTTCCAGTCGATATCTGATTTCGTTAGAGATTGATAAATTTGCAACTTAGTTCGTTCAACTCGAAATTTCTCGTGTATTTCTGGTCCAATCTTAAAAATATTCATATGACTGCAATTGTTTTGTTCTACGACACATCATCACTTTTCGCCCATCTGACTCTTTACTCTATACCTTATTTCTCCTATGACATGTCCCGGAAAGGGATATATTTGTTCGAAGTAGGTTTTGGACTACTGTAACCGGGTAGGACAATCTAGCAGGTAACCGTAATGGACTGGTCCTCGTCTTAGTGGTAGGCAATAGGCGTAGGCAATAGGCGTAGTCCATGTACCTCCACATCAGTCTGTATTTATGGCTGACACCAGCCAATCATATTACTGTGAGGGGGAACCCAGGTGTATGCATATTCATTACATCATCCTATAACCAACATATTCAAATAGGTAAAATTCTATTGGCCAATCCCATTACACTTCAAACCAATTTTCCGTTCCATAGAACGATTTTTCGCTATGCTGGGGGAGACTATATGACGGAAGCCCCTCTCCCAACGTTCTTCAAACATGCTGTCCCCAAAACTGCTGCCGTAATCTCCGAATCTAGATTAGAATGTTTTATACCCTCCAAAATTCTAGTAAAAACCAGTCATTCCTGGTACCACCCCTAAATGCGCCGCAGCCATAACTCACAGGAACTACTACTTCAAAATCTATCGCAAGGTGCAGTGTAGTCTGGCACTTACTACTTTCAGAACCTCACGCAGGCGCTGTAAGAGAGTCCTGGAAAACGCCAAGTGCAGCTACACGTGATCTGTCCAGGCCAAGGTTGAAAATAAACAAATTAGATCTCGCGAATTCTGGAAGATCACCAACCAAATTATGAACAGAGGCAAAGCGGCTGTGGCCAATATTATAAATCTCCCCGAGGTCATATCTTCCTCGACAGACAAGGCGAAGCTCTTCGCTTTGATCTTTGTCTCAAACTTAACGTTAGATGACACAGGCCATCCCCTCCCCAACTTCCCACGTCTTGCTAAGCGCAATCTCAGTAATATACTCATTTCAGTAAAGGAAGTCTCGAGACTTATCAAAAGACTTGACCCCAAACATCCACTGGTCCAGACATAATTCCAGTGGTCGTCCTTAAGAGTATCAACCTAGAATTATCTCCCAGAATTCTAGCAAAGTTATTTAACCGCTGCTTGAAGGAGAAATCTTTCCCAGGCACGTGAAAAGTAGCAAGCGAGCCATTATCTATTGCCCCACCCGCACATCCGAGCCTACAGCAGCTGGTATTCTCAAAAGTGTCAGCCATCTTTGTATTGATCAGGCTCGGTGTTGCTTAATTTCAGTGATCGCGTTTCAACGTGATATGGCCGTAATTTCACATAGTCTTCAAATAAAAGACAGCATTAATATGATGAAATAAAACTAGTAATGAAATAATACTACTAATAAATAGAGTATAAGCTCAGAGTGTTGGGATAAAAAAGTAATGATTAAAATTTGTTATGAAGTTTTTTTCAATCATTTCACCCCAAGTAAGACAGTAAAGCCACTAAGACACAAGGGCTTATTGAGTATTAAAGAATAAGAAAAAAAGAAAGAAATATTCTGAAGGAGACAGAACAACAATAAAAGAGTAATCAGGAAGACAGCAGATAACGATTGACATTGCGTTTACATTTTGAAGATCAAATTAGGCTGGGAAGCATGGACCTGGTAGAGAGTTCCACAAGCGAGAAGTATGACGGAAAAAACTGTTAGCATAGAACTTACGGTTGTATATAGCCAATTCAACAGTAAATTGGCGAGACCTTGTTGCCAATCTAGTACTGCGTTTAAATTCATATAGTCTAGTTACCACAGGGGGAAGTTCATCAGAACAATTACCATGAAAGTATTTATAGAAAAGACAGAAGGAGGCAACTTTACGGCGGTGGGAAAGTGACTGAAGCCGAACTGCCAGGTCAGGATCAATAATATTGTTTGGATTTTATCAAAAATCTCTAAATATATAGCAAGAGCTCTGAACCATATATGACAGCAATATGATAAAAGAAAAAAAAATCTTTACGAAAAGATGTGGTTACAACATCAACAACTTAAAGGTACCAGTCGTTCGAAGAAAATTCGGATATTTTTTCTGAATTTCTAAACGAAGAACTATACTTATTATGGTCTGATTATTTCAGACGGTTATCCTCACCTTGGTTGTTATCGATCGTTTTATCATTCGGCTTTCATCAAGTGTCTTTTGTAGTAAGTCATTTTCGAAAATTTCAAATTCAATTCCTGGTAGTAGACAGCTTTCATTCTTCTCCCCACGCTGGAGGATATTTCATATCAATTAATTCGTCTTTGCGGTATCGCTTGCCATTTTCAGAGAAACTTGATTGCTTCATTTTTTTATTAGTATTTTTTGTAAATTCAAAGACAAAAAACAACAGAAAAAAAAAACAAAAAACAGAAAATTAAGTTTTATGATATATTTTAAAAGTAAATGGCATTAATGATTTTTAAAAGGCACATTTCGGTCTACAGGATAGATTTATTTAGTGTTGTGCTCGGTTTAAGTAAACTGTAAGGGTGAGGGTTAATTTCCAAGGCCTTCCTCATAGCGCGGGGTATGAAGTCACAATTCCAGGTAGTTTTCATATATAATGATACTATTAGTGAAACGTTAAGTGTAGGCTCTACCGTAAACTTTTGAGTGACCAGGCGACTCATGTAGATAAAAGCGCACGGAACACGTTAATTGTAAATACGTAGTAAAAACGTTAATTGTAAATACGTAGTTTCTTTATAACTGTATTTTCCTTGTGCTTTGAGTTTTAATAAAAAAAAAATAAAAATGTAAAATAAATTTTAAAATATTTAATGCTTCCAAGCCCCGCTTTTAAATGTCCGTTGCTTCTAACTTTAGAACTTGGCAACGCCCATGATTACATACAAAGAATAAAGAGGGAATGTGATATTTCTAGAATTAATTTATATCTATTCGGTTTTCATGGTAATTTTTTTTTAATGGATTTTCGTCTAAGGTTGCTAGACTTTAGGAATTTAAACGCAGTACTAGACTGGTGGCAAAGTCTCATCATTTTACAGTTGAAATGGCTAGATGTAACCGTAAGTTCTATGCTAACAGTTTCTTCAATCGCACTTCTCGCTTGTGGAACTCTCTTCCGGCTTCTTGCTTCCCTGTCAACTTTTATCTTCAAAAATTTAAATCTAATGTCAGTCATTATTTTCTGTTTTCTTAATTCTTGTTCTTTTATTGTCCTCTCACCTTAATAGTAGTTTTCTTCCTACTGTCTAACTCTGAGTAACCCCTTGCATCTTAGTTGATTTATTGCCTTGCTTGGGTTGAAATGATAAAGAAAAATTCAGGAAGATAGAAAGTATGGTCATCAGCAAGAGAAAAAGACCAAGATTCAAGTTAAATATTGGAGATGTCAACATCAAGAAGGTGCAGATGTTTAAATATCTGGGAAGTGTTTTGATAGCGGATGAAACACACATTGGACTAGCATTCCAAAAGGTAATCTAGATGCCGAGAAACGGAAAAACTTCGTTAGAAACAACAAAAAAGAGTTCTGGAATACTTTGTGATATCCATCCTCTTATATGGCAGCGAATGCTGGACAATCTCCCCACGGATGAAGAGAAAACTGGAGGCAGTAGAAATGTGGTTCTACAGAAGGATACTGAGAAATCCTTGGAGAATGCATGTAAGCAACAGGGAAGTTTTAACAAAAAATGGCAACAAAAGAACACTCAGAATCAGGATAAGAGCTGAATTTTTCGTACATATAATGAGGAAGGTGGGGGGCTTGGAAAACTTAACCCTCACGGGGCATATTGAGGTAAGAGAGATTCCCCCATCAGTGAGCTGACGAGCTTGTATGAATAGATAGCGGAACTGGAGACGGGAGCCTTAGCAGGGAGAACAACTGCTAAGGACCACAACGGATAGGATATTGTGAAGAGCCATAATCGACTATGCGCTGAAAAAATCCGGAATATAGAAGAAGAAGAAGAAGAAGAAAGAGAAGAAAAGAAAAAAATCTTTATGTATTTTTTCACTGAGGTCAGAGGTTGGTGTTCGAGGCCAGGGCAAGGTCCTGATTTCGAATGTTGATTTTCTAAGCATGCACACCTCCCCTATTGGGAAGATTGGGCAATACAATCTTCTTAGACTTATTTGTTATTGTACCGTACTTAACTAGGCTTAGTAACAAGAATGAGGAAAGTAAGTAAGGCGAAGAAAGAGAAAAAGAGGAAAAAAGAGAGATAATGAGAAAGAAAGAGAGATTGAGAGAAAGAGAGAGAGAAAGAGGGAGAAAGAGAGAGAGAGAGAGAGAGAGTTTGAGTCTTGTACGTGTCCCCTTTCTTTTTAGCAACAGAAGTTTGATTTAACGCCATTAAAAAAGCTTAGGGTGACTTTGGGGAAATAAAAACCGAGTTGGCAAATGTAAACCATTTTTAAATGCTTTGTGTGCCAGACTAACGTAATAATAATCATCCCTACAACGAGTAACGAGTCAAACGAATTACGTGCTACCCTCACACCCGGGGTGCAGGGCTTCGAAGCTGTGCATCGACATCACCTCACCTCACAAAATCTACCCAGCCTACTCAAGAAAACATTCAAATAAAATATGAACATTTATAATAGCTGCCAACCGTCACTTGTGCAACTTAGAGGTAGCGTTTGCGTCCAGGTTTCGAATTATGAATTCTTAAAAACATCAGGCGTCTGCCTAACCCTCAAGGGGTAGCCCAACACCATCTTTCATGTGAACATGAGCCTAGATTGCTTTATGCGAAAACTAAACAGCGTCAGAAAAAAAAGAAGAAAAAAGTATTTTACGCGCCCCTGTCGACAACATAGCGACAAAGCGTAATTATAAATAGTTTCGTGCA
This sequence comes from Acanthosepion pharaonis, assembly GCA_903632075.3. Classification (NCBI taxonomy): domain Eukaryota; kingdom Metazoa; phylum Mollusca; class Cephalopoda; order Sepiida; family Sepiidae; genus Acanthosepion; species Acanthosepion pharaonis. The sequence goes on from CAHIKZ030005534.1 coordinate 1,033,215, forward strand.
AGATTAACCCATTAATAACCCCGTCCCATTTCTTGGACGTTGAATATTAATGTGTTATAGGTAGAAACCTATAATTAATACATGAAGGCATGTTTTTCTACCCGACAAAGAGGTAGGGATAAATAGGTTAAACTGGATTCCCTTTTCTTGGATGGTAGGCAGTCTAGGTGAATGACGACGCTGAAATCACAATCGTGGAGAAAGTAACAGGAAACCACTCCAATATATTTCCTAAGAAGTTAAGATCATTCACAGAAGAAAAGGAATCTGTGGAGAGCCATGATCGTATACGTACAGAAAAGAGATTGGTGTCGACGATGCCAAAAACTTCATATGCATATAATTTATAAGTGACGGCAATTGAATATGATAGAAAATGAATAGATAGATGCTGAAGATAATGGAGTAGGAATAAATAAAAGTTGAAGAGAATATGAAATAAATAAATGTTGAAGATGATAGGGATTTAATAAATAGATGCTGACGTTGATATGGAATGAATAAATGAATATTGAAGATGATCGGGAATGAATAAATAAATGCTGTCGATGATGGAAATAAATAAATAAATGTTGAAGAAGATAGGGAATAAATACATAAATGCTGACGATGATAGGGAATGAATAAATAAATGCTGTCGATGATGGAAATAAATAAATAAATGTTGAAGAAGATAGGGAATAAATACATAAATGCTGACGATGATAGGGAATGAATAAATAAATATTGAAGATGGTAGGAATGAATAAATGAATATTGAAAATGATAGGGAATTAATAAATAGATGTTGACAATGATAGGGAATGAATAAATGAATATTGAAGATGATAGGGTATGAATAAATAGATGCTGACGATGATGGAAATGAATAAATAAATGTTGAAGAAGATAGAGAATGAATGAATAATTGCTAACGATGATAAGGAATGAATAAATATGTATTCAAGATGAGAGCGATTTAATAAATAAATTCTGACGTTAATAGGGAATGAATAAATGTATATTGAAAATCATAGGGAATGAATAAATAAATGTTAATGATGATATGGAATAAATAAATGAATATTGTAGATTATGTTTATTTTTCAACATAGTTCCCCTCTGCGGTCCACACAGTTGTATTTGGCTCAAAGTGATGAGCCCATCACTGGGTTATGAACCATTCAAGGAAGCCAACTGGATCTGCCTCAACCAATGTCATTTTTCTCGTAATATGATCAGCCTGTTCAGGTGTCAGAAGATGTGGCACCCACCAAGCAGAAACCAAGTTCATTGTGCAGTGTATTCTCAACACTCTAATATTCTAATAACATTGGCTATTTGATTTGTACTTTATCGCCTGTCATCCATCACCATGTAGTGGATACGATCAATGTTTTCCTTTATAGTGGCAGTTGTACGACGTCCAGACCATGGGTCTTCTTCAAGACTCTCCCTTCCCCTCCTAAATTTAGTTGCCCACTTTTGCACTGTTGATAAAGTTAGGGTGTCATCACCTAATGTCGCAACCATGTCAGCATGAATGTCCTTGGGCGCTAAATCCTTTTCTGCAGGCACTTGATAACATCTCGATATCAAATTTTATCCATTTTCAAGAAAAGTCGATGCTTTTGAAGTCTTCTTTGAACAATCAGACGTTAGTTGACCTGGAAAGAAACAATGTAATTATTAATGAGAACTCCTTCGTAGTCAGCCTATGAACTTTTCAGCTCATCCTCGTATATAATTAATGTCAAATTATTTCTAAACCTATAATACCGTTTTTTAAGAAACCTATAATTAATACCGTTTCTTTTTTAGAAACCTATAATTAATACCGTTTCTTTTTTAGAAACCTATAATTAATACTGTTGCTTTTTTAGAAACCTATCATTAATACCGTTTCTTTTTAGAAACTTATAATTAATACCGTTTCTTTTGTAGAAACCTATAATTAATACTGTTTTTTTAGAAACCTATCATTAATACCGTTTCTTTTTAGAAACCTATAATTAATACCGTTTCTTTTTTAGAAACCTATAATTAATACCGTTTCTTTTGTAGAAACCTATAATTAATGCCGTTACTTTTGTAGAAACCGATAATTAATACCGTTTCTTTTTAGAAACCTATCATTAATACAGTTTCTTTTTAGAAACCTATAATTAATACCGTTTCTTTTTTAGAAACCTATAATTAATACCGTTTCTTAGCAAGCTATAATTAATAGGGTTTTTTCATATCTAATAGGGTTAGGTTTATGTTTTTTTTTTACAAAAAAATAATCATATATAAACTGATAAAAAAATATTTATAGTAGATAAACCCAAGCCTATTAATTGCCAATTAGAAAGTCGTTCTCCAGAGGTTTTATACAATATATAATCTATCTTTGTAGTATGTATAATAGTCTCCGAAACTAATGTGAAGCGGATGAGACAAAATGGAAACTTTTATTAACAGCGAGTTGAGCTCTGTTTGGCTTCCTCGGGTTAAAATGAAATAAAGGCAAAACTGTTTGCGAGGAAACTATTTGAAATCTCTGATGATAATTGGGAATCATAAACCAAATAAATTATCTTAGCTTATCACCCCCAATATCCAGACTGATCGAGTATCTCATCGCTTGTTTTATCTGCATCTGTATTAGAGCCGTTTGGTATTGTAGGATGTTAAATATATTTTTCTTATGTTTTGACCCCACTTTGAGAGTATCTGTCTATATTTCTGCGGAAAGAAATATAAAGGGGAGACAAGCCGCCCCCTTAAGGCAAGGCTTCAAGAACACCAGAAAGCTGTAACACGAGGGGAAGTGGAAAAATCAGGCGTGGCTGACCACATATGAAGAGAAAAGGGAGATCACCGCCCTCTGTGGGATCATGTTGAGATCATAGACAAAGAACACCATTGGAAAATTCGTAAACTTAAGAAATCAGCACATATGCTAGGCCACAAAAATCTCCTGAGCCGACCAAGCATAGAAATGAATACAATAAGAGAACCAGTAATAAGTAGTGCCAGAGAAAAGTGATAATAACAACAATAACTGCAATATGAGCCCTGGTAAAAAATATGCAATGATAACAGTAAAAATTGAAATATGAACACTGGTAAAAATGGTTGCTGAAGACATTAGGTTTATAATACCCAAAGATTCATACACAGATGTACTCAAAGACACATGGCAGTGGATAAAGGCGTTAGTTAGATCCAGTGGCAGGACCCAAAGAGTGTGAGTTCAATACCTGGTTAAGGCGGTGGAGAACTTGGAGAGGGGAATTAACACGAGATAATTGATAACTGACATCCGTTAGTATTGTGAGACCGGAAACTACCTACACAATAGACTCTTCCAGGCCTATATTAAGTAGGCGACATAGCACTCTAGAGAGTGACAGAGAGTGACACAGAGAGACAGTGAGAGTCTCGTACGACTACCAGTGTTTGACACTAACATATAGTAAGCTCCGCTTACACTATCTCTGTAACCTGTTGTTAATATATCTTTCTTACATCTAATCCGTGTTCCGTGTTTTACTTCTGTGGTCCCAACGACGAGGATTCTAGAAACGCACTCACGGCGAAACCTTAATATCTTACCAATCCCACATCTGGGTCGACGAAGAATTCTAGAAACGCATTCACGTCGAAAAACCGCAATACCTTGCCAGTCCCACAACAGTGGCGACAGAAAAGATTCGAGAATTTCTTTCTCATCATATCATTAGCGACGGTACTCGAAAAATACAGAAACTCCACGCGTTCCCACAGCAGTGTTAAACGTGAAATTAAGCTGGTATTAATACATTAGCGATTTAAAAGCTAAACACCCAGCGTCTATATATATTCCAATACCAAACATCAATGACGAACTAGCGATTCGACATCTACGGAATATTAAAGTCTGTCCAATACGAGAACGATTTCTACACACACTCACACACAGAAAAAAAAACAGTTTGTCGTAAAACAAACTGACAGTACAAGAGCAAGTACTACCATTGTACTCAAGTTTTCGGAAAAAACTATCGAAACATTTTTTATGTAACTGAGTTGAACTCGGGCATAAAATTATTCCCCCTCAAATTCACTGAGGTGAGTTTTCTCTTTTTATAACTCTATAAAAAAAAAAGAAAAAAAAGAAAACATAAGTGTGGTGAAAATTTATACAATTACGTTAAAATTAACGGAACCATGGAATTGCAAAAAAAAAAAAGAAAGCTAAACACATAATTAGTTTAGTTTAACTAATTGTCTGTCCATATTTTTTTTTCTGTAAAAGAAAAAAAAAAGGGAACAAAAATCTATCCAAGATTTTTTTGTGTACCTCCACGTAGTACACGTGTTTCAAAACAAAAAAAAAGTCGCTGTCATTTGTCTGCCTAAATATGGAAGATTTGCAAAAAGTAGTTGCCCAAATGTCAAAACTAAATTTGGATCAGCAACAAAAATCAGAAGAAAGACAACAACTATTTTTGGAATTACATAAACAACAAAGGGAATTCCAAAAATGTACGCTTCAGAATGCTGAACTACAACAGAAACAACTTAAAGAATTACTCGTAAATGCATTAAAAGGCTCAAACTCTGAAAAAGATACAATATTCTCCCAGAGTATAATCTACAATTCAATGGAAACCTTTGAATACGTACCAGAGGAAGACAAAACGTTCCAGGCTTTTCACAGGCGCTACGAACACAGTCAAAGACAACCAGCAAGATTTTTAACGTTTGCAGCATCGGTAAACAAGCTCTGTAATGATTTTAAACTAGCCGAATTGACTGCCGATGATTTCAAGTGCTTGATTTTCGCACAAGGTCTAGTATCTGCAGAAGACGCCGAAGTCAGACGACGAGTACTGACCAAGCTTGAGAACGAACAAGGATTGACTCTCCAAAAACTGGCGGAGGACTGTCAAAGTGTAATATCTGCAAAGTGTGACTCAAACACTATCGAGGAATCAGGTGTGACTCAGATTAATAAAATCAGAAGCAAGTCTACCTCCTATTCCCCTCAAAAAGACAAAAGGAAAATCTCATGTCCTAAATTACGCAGTAACCAAAACCCAAATAGGTTAAAGAAACCGTCCGGACCATGTTACCATTGTGGTAAATGGCAATGGATGAAATTCTGTCCAGTTAAAAACAAAAAATATTGCAATAAAAATGGGCATAATTTAACTTCGTGCTGGTACGCCAACAGAACGAGAAAACCCCAAAATAAAATTAGGCAAGCTCAATCTGACAATATTGTTGATAGGAATTTAAGAAAATATGTAACAATGGATATTTTCAATAAGTCCATTAAATTCCAGCTTGACTCGGGTTCTGATATTTCAACCATTAACTGGCGTACTTGGCGAAAATTAAACAAGCCGACCATATTAAAAACGGATAAAACAGCAAAATTCGTAACTGGCGAAAAGATTAACATTTTAGGCGAGGTAATACTAAATGGAGTTACCAAAAAGCTCAAAGCCTACGTATTGAAAACTTCAGAAAACTTATTTGGAACAGATTGGATAGAAAAATTCAATCTTTGGGATTGCCCAATGAGTACATTTTGTCACAAGATACAAAGTACAACGTCCAATTTAGTAAATCTAAAAAAGGAACTCAAACAACAATTTCCCCAGGTTTTTTCTGGCGACCTTGGGAAATGTACTAAAATGAAAGCTAAGTTCAAGGTGAAGGACGGTGCACAACCGGTATTCAAAAAGAAACGGAATGTCCCTTTCGCTGCTCTAGAGCAAATCAACAAAGAGTTAGACTCGAACAAGCAGGTATTCTGTCAAAAACAGATTTCAGCGTGTGGGCAGCACCTACGGTCTACGTAAAAAAGAAGTTCAATCAAATACGAGTATGCGCAGATTTTTCCACAGGGTTAAACGATGCCTTGCAAGATCATCACTATCCTCTCCCAAGTCCTGAAGAAATTTTCACTAAACTCAATGGTGGAAAATTTTTTTCTAAAATTGACCTCTCGGACGCATACCTTCAGATAGAGGTGGGTAAAGAAAGTTCCAATTTGCTATGCATAAGCACCCATAGAGAGATGTACAAATACAACAGGCTGGTTTTTGGAGTAAAGGTTGCGCCTGCAATTTTCCAGCAGGTCATGGACGCCATGCTGGCCGACCTTGACTACGCAACAGCCTATTTCGATGATATACTGGTTACTCGTAAAACTACGGCAGAGCACTGGAACCATATAATAAACGTATTCGAAAAGATACAAGAATACGAGTTTAAGGTTAAGGAGGCAAAGTGTGACTTTTTCTTACCAGATATTAAATACTTAGGGCACGTCATAAATAAAGACGGTCGTCGGCCGAATCCAGAAAGAGCCAACGCGATCAGAAACATCCTGGCCCCAGATAACGTTCAAGCGTTACAAAGCTTCCTCAGCTTAGCTAACTTTTACCAAGGGTTCATTAAGAACATGCAAAATTTGAGAGGGCCTCTCAACCAACTTTTAAAAAAGGACAAAGCATGGTCATGGACCCCGGAATGCCAAGACGCATTCGAGAAGATCAAGAAAACTCTTACTTCAGACCTCTCCCTCACCCATTACGACCCTAGTCTCGACATCATAGTCGCAAGTGATGCAAGCTCGTACGGCATTGGTGCTTGCATTTTACATAAACTGCCAGATGGTTCGCGAAAAGCTGTGGCTCACGCATCAAGATCTCTAGTTCGATCTCGACATTATTTACTCTAGTGAGCGAAATAAAGGGTTCAGTTTGACATTCCAACCACCGGAAGAAGGCCGGAGCATAAAACGGCCGAAACGTTGTAATAAATATGGCGACAAAGATGAGGGGTCCTCCTGCTGGATGTAGTTTATCGTCATATCCAGGACGAACAGATTGAGGGAACCTTACGGCGGTGGGAAAGTCACATACTTGATGGGCTTGAGTAAATGGATAGTAGAACAGGGTTTGGGAGAAAGAACAAATTGACAAAATTTATTAAGCTACGAGGACAGGAAGATGTGGAAGGTCATGATCGCCTACGTCCTGAGGGGGCACGGCACATATAGAATAAGCTCAAGACCGTCGTTAACTGGGGCAAAAGATGGATTGTCAATTTTAATACCTCCAAAGTTAAACTTCTTTTCTTTAGTCATCTGAGAGACCCCTCTCTGCCTTCTATCCTGCTATGGCTGATGCTATCCTTCAGGAAATTGACTCGTTCCTTTTTCGTCTAACGTTCTCAGCTGAGATGAAGTGGAAAAACTATATTGAATCCATTACTAAGTCAGCGGCTACGAATGTCGGTTCGCTGTGCCAGACGAGACAATTTTTCTCCCTGGAATCTATCTTGTATATCTAAAGTCTACCATTCGTCCATGCTTAGAATATTGCTGCCATATATGGTTCGGTGCTCCTGCTATTTGCCTTGAGTTCCTTGATAAAATCCAAAGAAGAATCAGACATATTACTGGCCCTGATCTGGTGGCTCAGCTTCAGTGATTTTCCCACCGCCATAAGGTTACCTCTGTGCCTTTTTTATAAATATTTCTATGGTAACTGTTTGGGTAAGCTCTTCACTATGGTACCTAGACTTTATGAATTTAAGCACAATACTAGACTAGCGGCGAGATCTCATAAATTTACAGGTGAGCTGGCTAGAGGTAACCATAAATTCTATGCTAACAGTTTCTTTTCTCGCACTTCTCGCTTGTGGAACTCCTTTCTGGTTCCATGCTTTCCAGCCAACCTGCAAAAATTTAAATGCAATATCAATCGCTATCTACTGTCCTTCTGATTACTCTTTTCTCTTCCTGCTATTAATGTTTCTGTTCCTAATTCTTTCACACCCCGTAACCCCTGTGTCTTAGTGGCTTTACTGCCTTATATGGGGCGATATCTTATATAAAAAATAAACTCATCAAATCCTTGTGGTCTAACGTTGCATGGTTTGTCCTCGAGGTCAAACTCACTTTTAGTGAACTTCGCAAGTTCTTAGTGACACATTGTTGTGGTAGGATCCACCTAATTTGCATAGTGGAGTACCGACCATATAAATATGGTTGGTACCGGGAAGATAGGAAGGAATCAAGAGATTCAACCAGAGACTCTGCCCGACTGCGACTCAGTCAACACATTCTCCAGGAACGGTCTTACCAGGAATATACAAAAGACTATATGTAAATATTGTGTACACTTTCTTGTTTCAATACATTTTGTTCTAAGTACATTTTGTGTTGCATTATTATTCCATGCATTAGTCAAGTTTCAACACACATATAGCTTCCAACCGAATATTTTCCATAAGCTTCACCAATCATCTTCTTCGCTTTTTCGACTGTCTTTTGTAGCCTTAAGTTCTATGCTAACAGTTTCTTTTCTTTACAACCTTGTTTCAGGTGATACCGATTTAAAAAAAAGATGTAATGAAACTCTGGGAGGCTACCGGGAGCCGGCTTTAAGCAAATGATTAAATAAAAATGTTTAATCCTATTACATTTAACTCTCAGATTAAGTGATTGAAATTTTTATCCCGACGGCCATGTATACAATAAGACCGAAGCTGTCATCCGTCAAATCTATTCACCGGATACTGATTTTGGTGTTGTTATAGTCTGTTATCAAAGTTGAAGAGGTGAAGTTCACCTCTACGGAGATCGGTCTCCATCTGGCCAAGAACTCCAGATAAAGCAATACGATAACTCTTTGAAAGCCTTCAGCTGTTCTGTGAAATGGTCTTTAGGATTATTTTCTTCATTTTGTGTAATTTTGGATATTTGAGACGGACGACTTCCCTCACTCCCAGGAAATAAAAAAAGAGCATATCAGTGACATAAAGTCCTGATTGTGTTATCTGGCGTGGAGTTGATATTTATAACCCTTGTATACGAGCGATTTTACAAGCCGACTGGTGTATTAATTATTCGACGATTCGCAATTTATAAGGCATTTAAACGGGAATTCCTTTAAAGGAAGAACATTCAGAGAAGGTATTGCTAAATTAATGACTCGTTATCTTGCTAATTGCACATGATGCAAATATAGTTGGAAGTGCGGGTGGTACAACATTTAGCGGTTTGGAAAGAGAAAAGAGTCGAGTTCGAATTTCAGCTGAGCTTGTTCATTTTCCCCCATATACACCAGGGAAAAGTTTGAATCCATCTCTTCTTCCCCCAGCTATAGGTTAAATAGTAAGCGTGACCGAGCTCTCTTGATGTGAGTTGGCGACATTACTTTTTTTACAGTAATGTTCGCACTGTAAAAGGTCCCAGAACCACTCGAGGTAGAAGTTACAGAGTATGAGGTAAGGGGTCTAGTTTATAAGAATATATGGGGAAGATAATGGTTAACTCTAGACTTGAACGGATTAAGGCTGTAGTGATCAAGGAAGCATCCTCTTGGGAGTCGTTTCCACAAAGTAGCATTTCGTGGGAAGAAGCTGCTCAGGTGGAACTTACATATGGCGAATGGAATACGAAGGGAATGAATATGGTTCGCTACAATGTGCAATGCATGACGGGTCTTAGCTGTGAAGGTTAGAACTGGGGGAACTAAGGAATGTAGTTCGTCCTTACTTTAAGACAACTTTTTGTAGTGCTTAAAAATATCTCAGTTCGAAAGCAGATCTTACTCCCCACTTTTTCCTCTTCTTTCTATATTTTATGAAGTAAGAGGCACAATTTATGCAGATATATGGGAAAGAGTTGTAACCTAGGAAAGGTTACTAAGGTTGGTAATGAACGATAATACTTAGGACAAGAACAACACATATAAGATTCACCAGCTGCGCATAGAAGTAGTAGTCAACTGCTAGAAGTGAGTCAAGTAAATTCCACAATGAATCTCCAACTGCAGGATATCTACCAACCACACCACGCGGTCAGATGTAGCACAAGGCCGAAATTAATGTGGGGTATGCGAGCCCGTAGGCTCGGCCAAAAATTCCCCGTAGATCCCGGGTCGGGTAGCTGTTTCCTGAGACGAGACATAGTCTCGTCTGTGGATCCTGTGGAGGCAGAGAGTTTGACCAGCATAGCTGGAGACGAATCTTCAACTACAGACCAACATACAGTATTTACTACTGTATTTATGTGAATGGGGACATACACATTATCTTTCGTAGGTATGCTACAATAGGAAGATAACGATTAATGCTATTCCTGAACAGGTAAAGATTGTAATGATCAAAGAAGCATCCTCTTGGAACTCAGTAGCATTTCGTGGGAAGGAGCTGTTTGGGTGGAACTTATATCTCACCAATGGAATATGAAGGAAATGAGGCTGGTTCGCTATATCGTGTGGGTCATAGCCGTGAAGATTCGAACTGGTGAAAATAAGCAATGTATTTCGTCTGAGCACTTTCCATAGAAATGGCGACAGACCAGCGAGAGGCTTGCGACGTTTTATCTGTGGGAAAGCGGTTGTAGGATGGAAAATAATCCATCACCTTCAAGGCCGCGCATACACTTTTGGGCTCTAATGACGCTGCAATGTGAAGGCTGAGCAGCTGCTGTTCATAAATGGCAGTAATACTACATTTTCGGCCTGATCTTTTTCTTGTAAAGTTAGACGGTAACAGGAGGAGTCAGGTACTTACTAGAGCTGTACAGAGAACCGGCAATGTTTTTTCAAGGTTGGTGAATGTACTATAGATCCATTTGAGGTCTGAATTGAGCTTAAGTCCCAACAGAGAGCAGCCGTTCATCACGATAGTTGAAAAATTCAGGGTCCACTCTGCGATGATGGAGCATCACTAGTTTGTTTTTTGTGGCATTGAATATAAACAACTAGTCACCTCCCTCCTACACACACTGAGCTCTAGAGCTCGTCCAGAGGAGAGATCAGCTGTCAATCTCTGGTCATCTGGAGTTTTGGAGGGGCACCCATATAACGTTGTATCATCAGCATAGGTATACACATATGATCGAGTATCGTCATAGGTAGATCATTGTAAAAATAAAGCAAAGCAGAAGAATGCCACTTGGTTTTCGAAGCATTTATGTAAAGTAGATAGAGTGTTGGACTGAGAAGCGAGCTTTGGTAGAAAGAAAAATTCAATTGAAAACCAGCCTAAAGAAGGACGGGCTCCGTCAGGCTATGGCTGCAGTACATGTGGTGTCCTTATGACTCTAATGGGCTATGGAACTTGTTATGTAACATGACATATAACAGAATCACGAATTCTGTAACTCATGAGGGTTGTAGAGGCACCACATTTACGGTGCGTCTAAGGCAGTAGTTCTCAGCTGTGGCCAATATGGACCCCGGGTCCATGTAACTTTACTGGGGATCCACACACAAAAAAATAGAAAATTGGGGATCCACAGTTATATTTTAGTGGTCTATGGAGCAATTTCATTTCGGAATAGTTGTTATAACCGAGAATTGGAATTTCTACAGTAATCTACGCCATATTAAAATACTAAAAATAGAAAAACGACTCTAAAACTAGCAGAAAACAAGGTCAAGCGATGTAAGGTAGCGTCCCTTATACTCTACCTGAGCTTTTGATTTTAAAAGTTGAATAAAAACTGAGGATATATAAAGGAAACATTGAGATAACGGTATATATTTTTGTATATCAAAAACTATATTGAGGGAAAATGTAAGACAAAATGGAAAAAAGGTTTTGCGTGACATATTACATCTTTTCGAACTTCATCGGACTTCGGACTAAATTTGTTATGTTGATGCGACTACACATGCGCACGAACAAGGAATGCTGGAAATTTTAAGCGAAGGACTGTATATATAAAGGAAAATTATATAAAGATTATAATTTATTGTATAAATTAGTTTAATATATTAATATTAATTTTAAATATTAATAAAATAAAATATTAATATAAATTAATTAATATAAAATATTAAAAAATAAAATATAAATCATAAAATTAATTTAATATATAAATTACATAATGGTTATATATAAAGGAGGCATATACATTTAATATGTCTATAATGGAGAAAAATTTATGACAAAGTGGAAAATGTTTACTTGTGACACGTTTCGTCCTTTAAAACTTCATCAGATTAAATTTGTTATGTTAGTGCGACGACACACGTACACTAACGAAAGATAATGGATATTTTCCCCAATATTGTTTTTGATATATAAAAATATATATTATTACCTTATATTTCTATAATCTTTTTTTATGCGCTGTGCAGGCGATCATGGTTTTCCACTTCCCCTTATCCCTTGTAGGTCTCAATAAGTTTTGTCCCTTTGCTACTTCCCCCCAGGCCGTGTTCTGTCATTTGCTTAAGCCCGCTAGGTATGTTATGCGTTGCTTTCCCTTGTCTCACTTTTCCTCTATTCGACCTGTGAGTATCAGATTCTCCAGGCCCTCCTTTCTCATTACGTGTCCCAGAAACTTCATCTGCATCTTTCTTATATTAAGTATAAGTTTCCTCCTTGTTTGTATCCTCTATAAAACCTCATCGTTGCTCACATGATATCCTTAGCATCCTTCTGTACAACCATACCATCGCTGCCTCAAATCTCTTCTTCATCTTCAACCGTTCTCAAATCTCTTCTTCATCTTCGAGCGTTCAACATTCGCTGCCGTAAACGAGGGCATATGCCACGTAGCAGCTCGGTACTCTTTTTATTTTTGTTACCAAAGACATCCTCCTGTCTTGTAATAATCTGTCTAGATTTTCGAATGCGTCTTTGGCCATTCCAATACGTCTTCGGATCTCAGCGTCGCATTTGCCGTCCTCTGTCAAAACACTTCCCAGATATTTAAATTTCCGCACCTGCTTGATTTTAGTGTCCTCGACCTGTAAATCGCATTTCGGGCTCATCCTTTCACTGATGACCATGCATTACAATTCCTAAACTTATCTATAAGTAAAAATAAAATAAACCTTTTTTTCGTGTAATGGTTATGAGGAAAAAAAAAAAAAAAAAAAAAAAAAAAAGAGTAAAAGTGGTCCATGAGTGAAAAAAGGTCGTAAACAACTGGTCCAATCCTCTCTCAAGCTGGTTTGAATTTAAAGTTTTCCTTCTTGATTGGTTGCAAACTAAGGCTGTAGGACCCGGATCTGTGCTGATGAATTCATAGCTTTTCCAGAGGTATCTGTGCGTAAGCGAATGTAACGAATACAACTGGAGTTCGAACTCGGCCCTACGATTTCTCATTCCGGGCCGTTATCCATTACACCACCCGCACGTCCACATGACAAAGACTGCAGTAGATAAAACGTAACATCACAGATTAGCGTTGCGAGCGAAAATTTGGGAGAGATTTACACGTCTGTTTCCGGACTTCACGGGGGCCAGCGATGTTTCTTAATTTTATTTATTTTTTACTTATATTTATTCGTTATTTTTACTGGATATTCGTATTTGAAATAGACAACTCGATTTTTTCTTAATCTCTATTTTAAACAGTGTGTATTACTTTTACCGTTTTATTCGAGAAAACTTAATAAATTCCTGCAAATCTCGAATCTGTGTCCCCACTTCCTTTTGCTAACAACCATACATTCTGTTTTTTTTTTGCAGTTGATGTTTAGTCATATCTTATCGCTTTCCTTTCTTACCTTCTGTAGGTTTTCATGTAGTTTCCTTTCCGTGGTTGCTATCAACGCTGTGTCGTCTGCATATCTCATGTTGGTAAGATTATGTCTGCGAGTAATGGATCCTGGTAGGAATTCTAATTCTCCCAGAATCGCCTCATCGTATTTTATTTTATTTTAGATATATGTTGAACAGTTCCGGTGAGAAGGTAGAGCTTTTCAATTTCTTCAGCGATGCTTACGGAAATTTAACAAACCTGGCTCGTGTAATAAAATACGACGGAAAATATGATACAGAAATCCGAAGACACATAGGAATAGGAAAAAATGTTTTCCAGAAACTAAGAAAAGTATTAAGACAAGAAAATATCGTTAGAAACAAAGAAGGCCAAACTGTTAAATAATATTTAATATCTAGGAAGTATTTTAGCAGGAGATGAAAAATGCGACGCCGCAATCCGAGTGGATGCATTCCGAAAGCTAAGCAAAATAAAAAGAAACAGGAAAATTTCGTAAGAAACAAAGAAAGGTGTGCTGAACTACTATGTAATATAAATCTTTCTATATCGCAGTAAATGCTAGGAAGTTTACGTGCCTCGAGAGGATATTGCGTGTCAAACACACACCCGACATCAAGTGGAATTCCTATATACGATCCATCGCTAAAAATGCAGGTAAATAACCTGTACGGCTCCAGTAATTACCTGACTCCTCATGCCATCATCTACTTTTATAAGAGCCAGATCAGGCCGAAAATGGAAACTAGCTACATTCCATCACCTCCAATTAGACACCGGACTACCGCCAGTCACGGTGACCGGTTGTCCCATCGAGAAGACACCGTGCCTCGAGAGAAGATTGGACTTCAACTTATTCCTGACCTCAAGTAGAACTCTTATACACTATCCATCTCTAAAGATGCAGGTAAAATGATCGGCTCTCTTTACAACTCCAGTATGTACCTGACTAGATATGATATCTTCTGCCTTTATAAGCGTCAAATCAGACCGAGAATCTAATACTGTTGCCATATTTGAACAGGAGCTGTCCAGACTTCGCAGTCTTGATAGAGTTCAAAAGCGTCTCCGAGTTCGTATTTTTTTGTTTGTTTTTTTTTTAAGCATTTCACCCCAAGCAAGACTGGAGTGCCATAAGTACGCAAGGGGGGCTACAGAGAGTGAAAGTAAGAGAAGAGACTGGGTATAGGGGAGATTAAGGAAATGATAAAAAGAAGAATGGGGATCAAGACATCTGAAGATTGACGTTGCATTTAAATTTTTAAAGATTGTAGTTATCAGGGAAGCAAGTAAGAAGAAGGGGTTCAACTGTCGACAGAAGAAGCTGTTGGAGTAGAAGTGGCGGTTACATTTAACTGTTTCAACCTAATAGCAGGCATAAATTCATGTAGTCGGGGCACCAGGGAAAATACCTTGTCACAACTGTTGCCATGAAAATATTTGTAGAAAAGACAGAGGAAACCATATCATGACTGTAAGAAAGTGACTGGGTTCGAGACGCCAAGTCAGGACCGACTATAATTTGATCCTTCTTTGGATTTTGTCAAGAATCTCGAGATGTACAGCACGGCCACTAGACCATATATAGCAACAGTATTCAATGCATGGGCGAATGGTAGATTTGGAGATGTGAAGTATGGACTCAGACGAGAAAAAACCTCTGGCGCGACACAGAGAACTAACTTTCCTTGCGGTATATGCAGCTATTGATTCAATGTTGTTCCACCTCGAGTAAGTGGAAACACACTGAGACGCTCTCGCAAAGTCGGTCATAGACCATGTTGATAGGGGGGTAGAGAAGTTTCCCTATGGTGGTTAAATGGTTTAGTTTTGGAGGCATTAAAATTTACAAGCCATTTTCTGCTACAGTTAACCATTGACTGGACTTCCTTTTCGAGGCCCACGGTCAGGTTAGCTTTGTCAGCATTGTTGGTTTGGTTTGGTTTGGTTTATTTTGTTTTACGGCATATCAACCTCAGTGGGTTATTTAATGCCGACAACATTTTTAGGATAGATTCGTATGAATAGAATATGTATTCTTTGGTTTAGATCGGTTTGGTTTATTTTGTTTTATGGCATATCAACCTCAATTGGTTATTTAATGCCGACAACATTTTTAGGATAGATTCGTATGAATAGAATATGTATTCTTTGGTTTAGATTGGTTTGGTCTATTGTGTTTTACGGCATATCAACCTCAATGTGTTATTTAATGCCGACAACATTTTTAGGATAGATTTGTATGAATAGAATATGTATTCTTTGGTTTAGATTGGTTTGGTTTATTTTGTTTTACGGCATATCAACCTCAATGTGTTATTTAATGCCAACAATATTTTTAGGATAGATTCGTATGAATAGAATATGTATTCTTTGGTTTAGATTGGTTTGGTTTATTTTGTTTTACGGCATATCAACCTCAATGGGTTATTTAATGCCGACAACATTTTTAGGATAGATTTGTATGAATAGAATATGTATTCTTTGGTTTAGATTGGTTTGGTTTATTTTGTTTTACGGCATATCAACCTCAATGCCAACAACATTTTTTATTGCTGGTAATATTTTGTTTTGTCAAAAATCAGTTTCTGGTAACATTTCTCCTTCAAAATTGTATTGCTGGTAATAATTTTTTTCAAAAATGTATTGCTGGTAATAGTTAGCTATTTGCCTATAGCTGGGACCCTAACAGGTACTACCACCCTAGGTCAGGATTGACATGGGAACACCAGCAATTAAGCGGTGGTTCCATGCTCATCAAAGCCTCCTAATCAGAGGCCTTGTCAACATTGTTGTATTTACGAGTGAGACAGGAGTAAATGGTAGTGTCGTGTACATAGATGCGTACTTGCGAGCTGGTGACATCAGGAAGGTGAGAGAAGAATTATTTTCAACTCTCCAACCTCACTCTTACAGGCGGGATGTGGTGAGTTTCTCACTGCTCTATCGCTACTACCATAAAAATGCTCGGACGAACTCCGGATTCCAACAGGTCTGACCTTCACGGCCCGAACCTTCCATACAACTTACACTTAGCAAACCACCCACATACCCTCTGTATTCCATCAGACCACTGCCCTGTGAAACTAACTCCTATGAGGATATTTCCCGGATCACTACAATCTTAACCTTTTGAAATCTGGCGTCCTGGGTAAGACATTAAACTACATCCCCGTCCTGGGTAAGACGATAAACTACGTCCAGCTGCAAGGCCTCTGATCAGGATGTTTTGAGGAGCGTGGAACCACCTCTCAATCACTGGTGTTCCCAGGTCCACCCTGACCCTAGCAT
>CAHIKZ030005534.1:1055000-1090000 GCA_903632075.3 Acanthosepion pharaonis
GCTTTTGTTTAATTTGTTTTTAATCATTTCATCCTAAACAAGGCAATAAAGCCTCTAAGACGTAAAGGAATAATGAGTGTGAGAGAATATGAGGAAAAAACATTATTAAAGAGAGAACAATAAAAGAACAGGTATTAAGAAGAAAGAAGATAACGATTGCCATTGTATTGATATTTTTTGAAATTCAAAATTTTAAAATTCAAATAAGATGTCGGAAGAGAGTTCCACAAGCAAGAAGCGCGAGAAAAGAAATTGGCTAGAATAGAATAGAACGTACGGTTATATCAAGACATTTCAACAGTAACATAATGAAACCTTGACGACAATCTAGCAAAGTGCTAAGTGTAAAGTCTAGGTAACAAAGAGGAAAGCTCATCGGAACAGTTACTATGAAAATATTTATAGAAAAGGCAAAGGGAAACTACGTTACGGCCGTGGGAAAGTAACTGAAACCGATATGCCAGGTCAGGTTCAATAAAATTGCAGATTCTTTTTTGGATTTTATCAAGAATCTCTAAATGAATAGCAGAAGCACTAGAAAAGATGTGGCAGCAGGGTTCAATACATAGATGAACGGTAGATTTATAAATGTGTAAGACAGATTCTGGCGAGAAAAATGCCTTGTATAACATAGTGAATCAATTTTCCTAGCAGAAAATATATATATATATATATATATATATATATATATATATATATATATATATGCAAGTTAAGAGACCAGCTAAAGTTATTTAATTTTTTTTTTTGTTCACACCATTTTTCGATTTTAGAATTTGTAGAATTTGGAAAACATTATTTTGGTTGTATTTCGAGTGTAACTCTGCCGCACGCTCTATACACCAGAATTCGGATGATAAGTTTTGTTATGTGGCTCATTTCACTATCCCAATCTGCCTTCGGATTTCAGTGTCACATTTTCTGTCTACATTTCTGAGATGAGGTGTTGTAACTATTTACATTGTCTGGACTTCTGTCCTCATCTTTATTAACATATTGACTGGAGGATAAATAAAAATGTTTCGCTTCAAAATTACAACCAATATCACCAGAAGAATGCCGGAGCGTAGAACGATCGAAACGTCGTGAATATGACAATAAAGATAAGGACAACAATCCAATAAAATTATAGATTCTTCTTTGGATTTTATCAAGAATCTCTAAATTTATAGCAGAAGCACTAGAAAAGATGTGGCAGCAGTATTCAATGCATAAATGAACGGTAGATTTATAAATGTGTAAGACAGTTTCTGGCGAGAAAAATGCCTAGTACAATACAGTGAATCAAGTTTCCTAATAGAAATATAATTTTCCTAGTATAAATATAATTTTCCTAGTTGAAATATAATTTTCCTATTCAGGGGAAAACGTTAGCTGGAGAATGCGCAATGAGTCATTCTACTGGAGGTTAGAATCGGCCATGTTGATGGAAACCAAAAAAGGCTCTCTAAGACGAATAAAAGGAAGCAGTTTAGTTTTCGCGTTAATCAGCAAAACATAGGTATATATACTTCTGTCTTTGTTTGGCTCTTACAGATATAATTCTGAGTATGAATATAGTTTTATTTGTACCAGTGACTTTAAAGAGACCGCACTATTCTGGTTGCATTTCGAGTCTAATTCCGCTGCGCGCTCTATACACCAGAATTCGGATGATAAGTTTTGTTATGTGGCTCATTAGGCTGCATCTTTCACTATCCCAATCTGCCTTCGGATTTCAGTGTCACATTTTCTATTTATATTTCTGAGATGAGGTGTTGTAACTATTTACATTGTTCGGACTTTTTTTCCTCATCTTTATTAACATATTGCCTGGGGGATAAATAAATCGTTCGCTTCAAAATTCCAACCAATATCACCAGAAGAAGGCCGGAGCGTTGAACGATCGAAACGTCGGGAATATGACAATAAAGATAAGGACAACAGTCTAAACAATTTAAATAGTGTAATTATCACCTATTTTAGAACTTTTATTGGTTTTAGTCTTAAAAACAACAACCCGCCTTATATAGCCAAGCTAAATAAAAAATTATGTTTCTAAAAATGTATCCACACTGAAATGTTATAAATGTATGCGATTTAGTCTTTAAAATCTTATCCCGCCTCGCATTTTTTTAAAAAAAAATAATCCTTTTAGAGTTTCAAAATTTACCCTATCTTAAGATTTAATCATAAATTATATCCCGCCTCAAATCTTTTTGACTAAATGAAGTGTTTTAATGCCTTACAATTTCATAATAAATCCTGAGTTTTAGTCTTAAACATTTTATCCTGCCTTACATTTTTAAAAAAATTTTTCTCGCCTTACAATTTGATAATTATTGGGTTCAGTATAAAAACAATAGCTCGTCACAAATCTTTTAAACTAAATAAAGTGTTTAAATGCTTAAAAATTTAACCCGTCTTACAATTTCACAATAATTCATGGGGTTTAGTCTTAAAAGAACTTACCATGCCTCAAATCAAATTCATGGGGTTTAGTCTTAAAAGAACTTACCCTGCCTCAAATCTTTTAGACTAAATGAAGTATTTTAATGCTTACAAATTTACTCCACCTTACAATTTAGTAATAAATTATGAGTTTTAGCCTTAAAAGAAACTTATCTCGCCTCACATTAAAAAAAAAAAATAAGGGTTTTACTCTTCAGAATTTGTTTGGATCGATTAATTTTGAATATTTATTGAGGCGGAACAAAAGTGCAATGGTACTGGAAATGCATGTTTCTTTGAACTAAATATTCACCCCACGCAGGAAATTATAAGAAAAATAATAAGCGTACCGTACTAGATAAACAGTAGCAGACTGGGTCTAATGATGTTAGTTGCCAGGAGACAAAGAGGCCCACCCATAACTACAACGTTATCATTTAATTTTCATTTTAATTTTCATAACGAGTAAATACAATTTCCAAAAAATACCAATCGAAAAAAGTGTTCAATTAAAATTTGTACTGTACATATTACTGGCAGTAGATACCAAATATGAATACAGAATGTTATAATTGAATTATTTATTTATTCTTTTTAATTTTAAGTAATTTGTTGAAATTTTTAAATAGTTTATTGTCCAATTTACACATTTAGAGATAGTTCCAAAGCACAGTAGACTATTGCATTCAGTTTGCTACTTTACGAGCAATCATTTGTGTTCACTAGATGATTAGAATTAGAATTGCTTCTGTATTCAATAATTAACAATTCTTTTGTATTCAATTCCAAAATGGATCTAATTTTAAAATTCATGTGATTCCAAAATGAAGCAACATGTATGATTTCAAAATGGATAGCAACATGTATGATTCCAAAATGGATAACAAAATGATTTTGATGGATAGCAACATGTATGATTTTAAATGGATAGCAACATGTATGATTCCAAAATGGATAGCAACATGTATGATTTCAAAATGGATAGCAACATGTATGATTCCAAAATGGATAGCAACATGTATGATTTTAAATGGATAGCAACATGTATGATTTTAAATGGATCTATGATAATTCCAAAATGGATACAGAACATATATGATTTTAAATGGATAGCAAATATGATTCCAAAATGGATAGCAATATGTATGATTTCAAAATGGATAGCAACATGTATGATTTTAAATGGATAACAACATGTGTGATTCCAAAATGGATAGAAATATGTATGATTTCAAAATGGATAGCAACGTGTATGATTTTAAATGAATAGCAACATGTATGATTCCAAAATGGATAGCAACATGTATGATTTCAAAATGGATAGCAACATCTATGATTCCAAATTTGCTTCAGACATTGAATTGTCTTTATCATCTTTAGCTTTGACCTCTCACCTTCGGCTTGAGTGACTGATAGTATTTATAAATTGCTTATTCCTTTTTATTACTAAACCAATTATCTGTGTTTGTTTCTTTATTGTATTTTTATTTCTTTTTTTTTTTTCAATAAGAAATTACATTCTGTTTTTGTGATCTTTGATCACGGTGTCTGGGCAATTAGCTTTGTTCTGTCTGTGTGTATTGTAAAGTCCCATTAAATTGTTACGGGTCTGGGCGATGTTCATACCAGTTTCTTGCAGTTTCCTTTTCATAAAAGTTGCATATTTTCCAATGCAGATATTGGCCCACTCTATCATGCGGAATTTTATATTCCGTGATTGCCAATACCGTGCAACCTGATACACGATCGTCAGTTGTTTCTGGATATTTATCACGAAACAGCATTTCGGGTTAACACAATTTTTCAGTATATGTGCTTAGTAATTTCTGGTTAGAAAGCATTGGACGGTTTCAGCTTTTAACTCTGCCTTACGTAACCACTGTGCGGGTTTTGTCTATATCAGCTTATTTGGTACGGACAAAGTATTGACCATGATGAGGCTTATCATTTTTGCATTTGGTATATTACATTTGCTTTTTGGGGGTTCTTTGCTGCTACAGATTTCCTCGGAACATTTGCCGCAACACCAGAAAAATATTAATAGTACTTGTCGCCATCAATTCTTTGTCTCTTCTGATATCTATCTATCTATCTATCTATCTATCTATCTATCTATCTATCTATCTATCTATCTATCTATCTATTTATGCCTGTCCTTATCTATCTATCTATCTATCTATCTATCTATCTATCTATCCTATCTATGCCTGTCCTTATCTATCCATCAACCTATTATTTTAACCAGTTGACCCAAAATTGACGGCATATTTTCTTACGTCCTTACTCTTGTCAATATTTTTTCATACGCTTCTCTCTTTCACGTATTCTAGTTTCCTTCCTAATCTTTCATTCTTCTTCTCTCTTTCTTTAATTTTTTTTTTCCTTTTTTTTTTCTTGTTTTTAAAATCTTTTTTTTTTTTTTCTTGGTTGATTTTTCTTCTTTGCACTCACCAGAGTTTCACTTATTTTTTCTTCTTCTTTATGTCTTTCGTCATCTTCATCTTTTCTTCCCTTCTATTATGCTTTCTTCTTCCATCTTTCCTTCATTCTCAATCCTTTTTTCTAATCTTCCTTTCTTTTCCTTTTATCATTTTCCTTCTTTCCGCCATTTTCATTTTTTCTTTTTTACTTTTTTAATAATTTGTCCTTCCTTCCTTCCTTCCTTCCTTCCTTCCTTCCTTCCTTCCTTCCTTCTTTAAAAAATGACAAATGTCTGAACAATTGATCAGTGAAATTACCGGAAGTGCAAAGGCCCCTGGGAAATTTCGTGTTGCCTAGGTTAGAAGGAAAACAAATCAGATGTTAAATTGTACGGTAGCAAAAATAAAAATGCGAAAACTCCCCAGACATTCACCTGGACGTTTTCCAGGTACAAAAATACTTCCAAAAGTTCCCGTAAATCAAACAAACCGCATACCACTTGAGAAATTTCCGGCAACAGAGCGATTTTTTTTTTTATATTATAATAAAATACTTTACACGATTCGGATACGAGAAAACTGTGGAGGCGATTGGACAAGTATTTTCCTTTGGCTTTTGCTTTGTTTTCCTTTCTTTTTCTTTCTTTTGTTTTTCTTATTTTCTTATTTTCTTCCCTTTTTCTTTCTTTGTCATTTTTGTTTCTTTCTTTCTTTCTTATGTTTTCCCTCTCTATATATATAGCCAGTTATTTCTTTCTCTCTCCTGTCCTTGTTTCTTTTTTGTTATTTTTTTCTTTGTAGCTTTGTTCGTTTCTTTCTTTCTGTTTCGTTGTTTCTTTTTCGTTGTTTTTTCATCTGTCCTTTTTTTACGTCTCTTTCATTTATCTATCCTATTTTTCTTTCTACTTTTTTCTTTTGCCCTCTTTTTTCATTCTTCATTCTATTTTTCTTTCATTTTTCTAACATATCTTCCTTCATTTCTTTTTCCTTGTTTTTGGTTTATTTTCTTTCTTTCTTTCATTCTTTCTTTCATTCTTTCTTTCATTCTTTCTTTCTTTCTTTCTTTCTTTCTTTCTTTCTTTCAATTTGTTTCTCTTTTTTTCTTTGATTCTTTTTTCGTTACTTTGCTTTTTTCCTCTTTTTCTTTTTTCATTCATTCATTCATTCATTTATTCATTCATTCTTTCTTTTTTTCTTTGATTTTTCTATCGTATTTTTCTTTCTTTCTTTTTTCTTTCTTTCTTTTGGCAAAAAATAAGCGTTTGGTTTCAGCTTCAAAAGATTGATCGTTGTCTCAAGATATTTTAATAACTTGCTGGATGTTTCGGTATAGTAAACCGAACTTGTTTGAAATTGATAAGCATCACTTGGAAATTTAAAAAAAAAATCTCCAGCATGCTTTCTTTCTTTCTCTGCTTATTTCTTTCGACTTGCTATTTTTTAAGATTGCATCAATTAACCTAGATCTTAAAATTCCCGGGAAAGAAAAACACATTTTCCCTTTACCATTCATAAGAAGTGTGTTGAAGATATTTCTGCTGCTGTTCAGGATAAAAGTTCCTCAGTTTCGGCAGCTAATATTCCAGTAAAGGTTTGAGCAGACTTCAAATTACGAATCGACAACAATAAAGTAGAAAATACAAGTACCTCAACAAAGAACTAGAAAGTTCTTGAAAGATAAGGGTGATGGTCGTGCCAATAATAATTTGCACACTTAGAAAGCTCTTTAAAATAACAGTAGCATGACTGAGAAAAAATGGGAGATTCAAAGAAGGGCTGAGACATTTCAGGCCACGACAATCCTGGACTCACTAAGAATAATTGGGAAGAAGGGGGAAGATTTAAAGAAACTTGCTGTCACATGATCCCAGCATCACTAAGCAAACACTTGATACGAACATGTAAATAATCTATTCTATTATGTAAATGATAATGCAACTTCATAGTTATCGGTTATGCAACCTGGTCTCCCCTTCTTAGTAATGAGATGCCGCTAGTGTATCAGGAGGCATTATACGACACCAACAACAATCAGCAGACATTCGATGTGAACATGTAATTTGTTCACTACAAATGGGTCACTCAGGCAGTTTTTTCACCGACTGGTCAGCTTCTACCCCACGTCGTTTCCTGTTTGTATCGGTGTGAACAACGAAGGAATAGAAGGTGAAATATCTCTACCGCAAGAAATGATAACAAGAATCCTTTATATATATATATATATATATATATATATATATATACACACTAGCCGAGGTACCCGGCGTTGCCCGGGTGTACATGGCTGCAATTGTATAACCGCACCCCTTGTCTAGGAATATCTGCCTTGCGTCCACGCTTGAATGCATCATCCGTTGGTATACTAAGCTACTCCCCCTCATCTTTTTGTTACGGTATGTCCTTCGCAAGTGTTTGATTGTTCTTAATAAAGGAATTCCACCGATAAAAAAACTTCTTGTGTGATCGTTGCTCAGGGTTAAATTGTTTCAATGTTTTAGATATTCAGTAAATTTCCTATGGCCTTAATAACTTTCAAATAGTATGGCATCGTTCACAAATCTAATAATGAAACAAAAAACAGGGATGGAACATCAGAGCTTGATTGAACTGCAAGTGCAAACGCATTAAAGATTCTTCGCACACTTACTGTAAAGCTGGAGATAATAAGAGTTTCTTCGGGTATTTGTCCCTTTTAATGTTTCAGTAATCCTTCTCAAACAATCTTTGTATTAAAGGTTGTTCAAATGCCAATTTAGGATGGAATCATATAAAGAAACTATTGGCTAAATGGCAAAAGCCGATTTTGGACTTAGTTTGTCGCAGATTTCGTCCGCTTAACTGAAATAATCTAAAAACCAGTTTTCCATTTCCATTATTGTATAAAGAGACATTATTCAACGCTAATAAGTGAACATACCTTGTTTTACCTTAACGGGATATCTTATTAATAAGTAGGTAGATTATTCTTTTCAGATGTTGTTTTTTTTTTCCCGTTCATTTTGTGTCAATTGTCCTTGAAATTTATTACTGCTATTACTGCTAGTTTACTATTTATGCTTCAAAAAGCGGAACGGTTTCAAATTTTTACAAGACGAAATCACGTTAAGTAAATATCCATATTGCTTGATCTATAGACTAAAATGTGTTCGTAATTTTCACTGTAGCCACCGCTTGAACACATGTACACAAACTGAATTGAGGACGCTGATTTTCAAGACATGCAAATTCTTCACATACTAATTATTAGCATAAAACAATGACTTATTAAATCAGAAATGTAAGTTATGTTTTACAGGAAATGTGAGATGCAACAATTAAAATTAGAAGATAGAAGAAAAAATACTTAGAAAATATCTAATACAACAGGTAAAGATAGGGAATATATAAAAAAGATAATCATTATGAAAAATTGGCTATTTACATTATTCGGACTATCATCCTCATCTTTGTCGCCATATTTATTACAACGTTTCAGCCGTTGTCTGCCCCGACCTTCGGGTGGTTAAAATGTCGAACTGAACCATTTATTTCGCTCACTGTGGTAGATTGTTCTATTTCCGCGTGCCATGTTTTTAATGGATATCAGTTATCAGTTATCTCCTGCTAATTCCCTCTCCAAGTTCTCCACTGCCTTAACCGGGGATTGAACACACACTGTTTGAGTCCTGTCACTGGATCTAACCAACGCCTTTATCCACTGTGCCATGTGTCCTTGAGGACCAACCACCTGAAGAAGGCCGGAGTGTACAACGGCCGAAACGTTGTGATAAATATGGCAACAAAAATGAGGACAATAGTCCGAATAATGCAAATAGTGTACATAATACCTCACCTCAGAAATATAGACAGATAATGAAAACTCGGATGTAACGGGTAAGGTTAGAAGATGTAAGTAATAATGCTTATAAGTAATATCAGTTGCAACAGGTCAAGCTAAAAGATATAAGTAATGATGCTTATTATAAATATCAGGCTTATAAAAAATATCAGGTGTAACAGGTAAGATGAGAAGATGTAAGTAAAATGAATATAAAAATTCTGCAGATAATACACAGAAGGTTTGCAGCTTGCAGTTTGTTTTGTTTTACGGCATATCAACCTGAATTGGTTATTTAATGCCGACAAAATTTGCTTTTTTTTTTCAAAAATGTATAGCTGGTAATTTTTTTCAGAAATGTATAGATAGTAATATTTTCTTTAAAAAATGTATAGTTTGGTTTTGTTTTGTTTTGTGGCATTTTAACCTCAATGGGTTATTTAATGCTGACAAGATTTTTATTTCTGGTAATATTTTCTTTTTTCAAATATTTATTGCTGATAATATTTTTTTAAAAGTTTTTATTGTAATAAAAATCAATTTTTACACTTTCATAGTGTTTTGAGTCAGGCTGTGGGGTCAACTATTTGCCATAGCTTGGGCCCTAACAGATGCTACCACCCTGGGTCAGAGTGGACCTGGGAACATCAGCAATTAAGAGGTGGTTCCACGCTTCTCAAAACCTCATGATCAGAGGATGTAGTTTATCGTCTTACCCAGAATACGCAGAAGGAAACTCAATGTGCAACTTTAATGCTAATTCTTTTTCGCCATCATAATTTTCACTGAATGACCGAATGAATCATCGAATAAACTTTACACTATTTACATTAATCGGACTTTTGTCCTCATCTTTGTCGCCATATTTATTACAACGTTTCGGCCGTTGTACGCTTCAGGTAGTTGGATTGTCGAACTGAACCCTTTATTCGCTCACTCGGGTAGACTATTCTAGTTCCACGTGCCATGTCTAATGAATGTCAGTTATCAGTTCTCCAAGTTCTCCACCGCTTTAACCAGGTATTGAACTCACACTCCTTGGGTCCTGTCATTGGATCTAACCAACGCCTTTATCCACTGTGCCATGTGGCCAATGAGCGAAATAAAGTGTTCATTTACTATCTGTCTATATTTCTGTCAACTTTCTGTTAAAAATCAAAGAAAAAGAGGAAATTCTTTTTTTTTTTCAAGGAAAAATAATTCAATTTGTGGATCAAAATATGTGATTTCTGTCATGAAGATTGACTATAGATATTTTTCTTGTAATTATTTCATCATAAGCAAGGCTATAAAGCCACTAAGACGCAAAGGATTATTGAGCCGGAAAGAATATGAGTAAAAAAACATAATTGAAGAGAGAGAGCAATAAAAGAACAAAGATGGCAGAAAATAACGATTGGAATTGCATTTAAATTTTTGGAGACCAAAGTTGAATGGAAAGCAGGAGGTTGGAAGAGAGTTCCACAAGCGAGAAGTGCGATAGAAGAAATTGCGAGCATGGAATTTACGGTCACACTTAGCCATTTTGACTACAAGATGAGATCTTGTCGCCATAGAGGCGCCAGCTGCGAGGTTGGCAGGTGTCATCATACCCACCGAGACACACGTGATTGGCCTAGCTGTACCTAGAATGCACATGTAGAAAAGAACTGTATGACAGATATATAATTGCATCGTAAAAAAGAATGTAAAAAGTTAGGTTGAAAGCCTGGGCCCGCCCACGCAAACTGGCCGATAGTAATTGACAAAGTTCAGAGCTAAACAAATAGTTATATCACGATTGAGAGACCAAGACACGTGTTTTCCTCTACATAATAAATGCGAATGTCAGTATTACACTGTGTTACTCTTTTTCAATTAAAGGGAGACAACTCTATAACTTTTAATAGCTCATGTTACAGAAATTTTGGATTCCCAATTTTTCATTACTGCGATTGCTTTCGGCGACTTTTTCGTGATTTTTTGCGATGAATTTTTTGCACGACAACAATTTTTATAACTTGGAAATAAATTTGGGAATAATCGAAATTAATTAAAAGGTAAGCTTAAATATTAATGCAATACTTAAATGAAGCGATCAGTTTTGAGTTCTGTAGTTTATTGTTGCCTATCGCATACGGCAGCAGTATGCCTCGCAAAAAGAAATCTCCGCTAACAGAGGAACAGATTGCAATCAAAAGAACCAAGGCTGCAGCGAGGAAAACCCATATCAAACTGCAGCCAAGAGAGCTTCCAATGCTGAGAATATTCAAACACTTAGGGACTCTCAAAACCCTGAACAAGTTGAAGGTCCAAGCAAGAGCCCTCCGCATAAGCTAGCTTAAATGCCTCTCGATAGGTCGGCTTTTAAGCTAGCTAAGCTTAATATGGCGATATTTTATTACATTAAGATTCACATCTGACCGTGGTAACAGTAATACTAACCGTTTCCTGATATGAAAACATTCAGCTTTGACCCAATTGAAATTTAACAAATCTTTCTATTAAAACAATTTCTCAGAAAAATAGCTTTCTCAAGTCCGCTGTTATTGCTCTTTACAGTATTAACAGGGGTTTTTCTTTGTAATATTTTATTTGAAGTAGTGCAGAACGTCAACATCTTGATTATGTCATTATTTTCTCTTCTCAAGCCCAGTAGCTGTTATCACTCTTTCCAGTATTGATGGGGGTTTCCTTCCTGACCCGAGGTGGTAACACCTGTTAGGGTCCCAGCTATGGGCAAATATTTAACCATGAAACTGGGGTAAAAACACTATGAAAGTGTAAAATAGGTTTTAATACCAGAAATGCTTTCTAAAAAATTATTACCAGCAATAAATATTTGAAGAAAAAAAGCTATTACAAGCAATACATTTAAAAAAAAAAATATTACCAGTAATGTTTTTTAAAAAATTAATATCACTGGCAATACATTTTTGAAAAAAAAAAAATATTACCAGCAATACATTTTTGGAAAAAAAATATTACCAGTAATTTTTAAAAAAAATAATATTACTAGCAATACATTTTTGAAAAAAAATATATTACCAGCAATACATTTTTGAAAAAAAATATTCCCAGCAATACATTTTTAAAGGAAAAATATTACCAGAAATAGATAGAAATATTACCTCCAATAAAAATCTTGTCGGCATTAAATAACCTATTGAGGTTGATATACCGTAAAACAAACCAAACCACTTTTAATTATTGATACGAGAAAGCGGTTGTACACAGTTGACAATTTAGATATTTCTGAAATGCGTCATGCATGAAATTCATGAAAGTCTCGATCTAACGAGGCTGTTTAAGAACCTGACTCGTGTTTTTTGTTTAATCTTTTGGTTTTCTATCAATTTGAAGTGTTCAGTAAAACTAATCTTAACCCAGCCTATTCTATGTTCAATTTCTTTATTTCTTATACTTAATTTCTTATAACTGATCGATTCATCGAGATATTTGAATTGTTTCGTATTTACTAATTCCATATTATGAAGTTTTATGTTGGATTCAGAGCCGGTGCCGTGACTGCTTTCATTCCTGTTCCATCTAATAGTTTCTTTTTTTTTTAAACATTTCACCCCAAGCAAGGCAATAAAGCCACTAAGACACAAATGGTTACAGAGTGTTGGAGAATATGAGAAAAAAACACTATTAAGGAGAGAGAACAATAAAAGAACAAGAATTAAGAAGACGAAAGATAACGATTGACATTGCATTCAAATTTTTGAAGATCAAATTTAACAGAGAGTGAGAGCAAGAGTAAAGAGGGGTGTTTGAGGAAAGTATAAAGAGAAGTACGAGGATCAGGTTCAAGGCATCAAAAGATGTCGATTGACATTACATTTGAAGATTTGAAGATTATAGCTGTCAGGGAAGCAAGTAAGAGAAAGGGAGTTCCACTGGTCGGAAGTATGAGAGAAAAAGCTGTTGGAATAGAAAAGGTGGGTGCATTTAACTGTTTCAATCGTGAGAGGGTAGGACCGAGATGACAACCTCGTAGCATGCTTAAATTCATGCAGTTTGGGAACCAGTGAAAGTAGCTCGTCAGAGCAGTTAAAGAAAGACCGTATTACCAAAACATTCTGCTGCTGTCGGCTATTGGGGAAAGTTTAAACAACGTGTGGTGATGTCCTGTATCCGCGCAGCAAACTAATAGCGGCCAATTCAGTACTGAATCATGAGTTATCGGACCATGGAGTGCTGAATTAAAGTGGCGAACAAGGATAAGTTTGTGGCGTGGTGCAAGACTAACCTAAGCTGATTTGATTGGTTACATAAAAATTTACTGTGGTGCAGAAAAATTCCTGCTTTTAAACAAGAGCGACTAACAAATTTTTGTTATAACCGTCCGTTTTGTACCTAAAACCAGCGATGTGAAAAAATAGTATTTCATGGTAAAAGATTGGCTTTAGCATAAAAACATTTAAAGTGTAGCTTAACACAGACAGCGAGACGGAAAACATTCTAGAGCAGGTGTATACTTGTGGCTTACTTTACTAAACTTTCAAATAATCAACCATATACAACCGGAAACAGTAAATGTTTAATGTTTACGTGAAATAAGCAGTCGAGCGTATAATAAATTCAGCGGTGTGACGAACATGGGTTATGGCTAGCGTGATCAAAGTAAATTTCTGTCATATTCATTTCAGTGACGTGATTAAAAAATCAACTGGTCAAGTAAGTTCATGTCGTGAATCAGGCGGTCAGCAAACATCACGCTACTGTAGCATTTTTTACAATGATGTTTACCTTGGACAAGGCCCGAGAACCACTTGAGGTAGAGGGTTACATAGCCAGAAGCACCATTTATAGGGATATATGGGGGACGATAGCTGTTAATCCTAGACTTAAACAAGTTAAGATTGTAGAGATTAGGGAAGCATCCCCTTGGGAGTCGATTCCACAAAGTATCATGAAAAGTGCTGTTTGCATTCTGAAATAGGGGAATATTTTATGCAGACCTTTCAAGCGCTTTTTCCTCCCTTTCGAGCGTCTGGTGCTTCAGAGTGGGTTGGAATGTTGCAGCCTATTCCACCGGAAGTGTTCAAACGTTTGAAATGAAGATTTGCCTCTTGTTCAAGCACATTTTCTATCTCCATTCTACGTGTAAATAAACCGATTTACAAACGAGTTTTACAGAAAGATGCTGAGAATACCATCGATGTAACATATGATCAACGAAGATATGTTGGAGAAAATGGGAATAAAAAAGAAATGAGAAGGTGACAGCTGAAATATCTGGATGAGGAAAGAGAGCTTGTAGAAATTGACACTCACAGTACATATTAAAGGCAAGAGGGTATAGAAAACATCGATTAACCTACTTAATTGGCTTGTGTTAATGTAGAACAAGGACTTGGTGGCATAGTAAGCGGGAAATATTGCTTAGAAGATTAGAACGTTGTGGAGAGCCATGATCGTCCATGTCCTGAAGGATTACCACAAAAAAGAAGAACCACTAGCTGTTCTATCAAGCCTTTTATTACTGCAGTATGTTTCAGTGATTTCAGAAGTCAATATTTACGTTCTGAATAGTCTTCACTTTAAAACAGTTCAACTAACTGTTAAGTTTTCGAATGCTTAAGAGGTCTCAACTTCCCGTCGTTAATAGCAGGGGCAGAAGTGGAGGAAAGCGAGAAGAAAGGACTAAACATAATTCACAAGAAGACAAAATGCATTGTGGTTAGCGAAAGGGACAACCCAACATGCAAATTACGAATTGGAGATACCAAAATCAAACCAGTACAACAATTTAAATATCTGGGAAGTGTTTTAACAGAAAACGGAAAGGGCAATGCCAAAATCTGAATGTGTGTTGGTATAGTGAAAGATACTTTCCGAAAGCTAAGAAAAGTATTAAGAAACAGGAAAACTTCATTAGAAACAAACAAGAGTACTGAACTGTTACATAATATCAGTCCTCCTATATGGCAGTGAATGCTGAGCAATAGTTTATTATATATATATATATATATATATATATATATATATATATATATATATATACCTGTTTCAGAATTAATATTGTTATAGTATTTTGGGCTTTTGATCTTATCCATAAGATACTTTTTTTTATAATGTGTTTGGATATATAGTCCAGCCACCAATTTAATTTAGTTTTTTCCACTTTATCATTAATTGTTCTTCTTTATGAAAATTTATATATCATTTTCACACACACACACACGCACACATACACACACACACATATATATATATACACGAACACACATATACACAAACACACACAATATATACTAATATGCTCAAACCCTTGGTCATGATGACTCATGAATTTGTGCCAGCACAACAATCAAGAGGTTTTAAACAATTCCATCTCCCTAATTTCAATCAAAAGACTTGGGTCAACCCATGGTGTGGTTTTCAGGCATTTTCAAAGGATCCACATACTGGGATCGCCTCTCTTGAAAAATTTGACACTCACAGGGCAGATTGAAGGCAAGCGGGACAGAAGCAAACAGCGCATAAACTATATAACTATATTTTTCATCCGATAAAACAAAACTTCACTTGTTTTTGTTTTTTTGCAGGTAGTGTTTCTTATTCTCTTGCACACTTTTTTCTTTATTTTTAACATGCAGAATGCTTTAAAAATTCCATTTACAAGAAAATTATTTATAATTCTATTCAATCGGGAGACTCATAACGATTGAAAACAATGTTTTTGTTTGAGTTTGGGTTTGACCAATTCGTAAAAAATAAAAAAAACTAATTAAGACATGCGTGTCCGTCAACCTTAAACAATAATCTAACGATCTCTACTGATTGTACGAATACAAACATCGGATAAATTCTTTATCTTTAGGGAAAGATAATGAAATCTAAACATACACAAGTCCTAACTAAAAATAATAACCGGAACGGGAAACTACTTTAAATACACATGGTGTCCAATTTTTTTACTGTATTCAATAAGTAAAAATCATAAATTGTAAAAAGATTATTATTACAGAAAGGCTACTAAATGAATAAGATTTGTTAGATCATAATTAATAAACCAAAATAAAGTTGATATTTTTGTATTAGAAACAACGAGTGGAAAATATATTCAAATCAGAATTCTAATTATGAATCACCACAAGGAAAATATGCAATTTTTTACTGTATTCAATAAGTAAAAATCATAAATTGTAAAATAAAAGATTACAGAAAGGCTACCTACATTTTTCAAACCGATTTCAACAAAACTTCATTTTTTTTTTGGCATGTAGTGTTTTTATTGTCTTGCACACTTTTTTCTTTATTTTTACATTCAGAATGCTTTAAAAAAATTCCATTTACAAGACAATTGTTTATAATAAAATTCTATTCAATCGGTAGAGACTCATAACGATTGAAAAAAATGTTTTTGTTTGAGTTTGGGTTTGACCAATTCAAAAAAAAAAAAAAAAAAAACTATTTAAGACATGCGTGTCCGTCAACCTTAAACAATAATCTTTGTCAATTTTATTTTTCAGTCTTTATGATGGTCGATACTTGATCTATCTCTTATTGTTATATCCCCGGGCAACGGCGGGCTCTACTGCTAGTAATATATATAAATCAACTGAAGTTAATAAATTGATGAGTGATTACTTCCCTTAATCATTTTAATAATATCTACAGATAAAATATTTGCCTACATTTAGACAAAATGAATTCCTTTACTCATACGTTTCTTAGATTGCAGTCTTTTTGTTCAAGACTTTCATGTGAGACGCTCAGATACCTTTGTCTATTAAGTGATTGCCTTGCTTCAACTTGGTCTTGATATAGACTTTGTTTTCACCGTCTTTGTTATTCTGTTGCTAATGTTTCCCTTCGGAGAGGTGTTTCCATTTCATTGTTCTCTTAAACACATTTTTAACATGAAAAGATATTGAGCAAAAAGCGATCTGTATAATACCAGGAGAAATCAATAAATCCTAGATACCATTGAACGTCTAAGGAATATAATTGGAACAAATTAATTAATCGGTTCATTGGCGTCTATTTTAGTTGTGAATTCTTTTTCTCCACTTTATTGAATACATTGTTTCAAAACTTTTGTTTCATTGCATCTCACTATTAAAACTTTCTAACAATTGTCATCATTTTTGATGGCACAGGTACACCGGATCTAACCAACGTCTTTATCCACTGATCCATGTGCCCTTGAGGACATCTGTGTGTGAATTTCTGGGGCTTATAAACCTAATGTCTAAGCAACCATTTTTTCCAGTGCTCATATTGCAATTTTTTTGTTATTATTATTACAATTTTTTTTAATGTTATTCATTGCTTTTCTCTAGCAATCCTTATTACTGGTTCCCATATTGTATAAATGCATGGTCCAATCACCTGAAGGAGACCGAAGCGTACAATAGCCGAAAGATCCTGAAGATGAGGATAATAGTTCCAATAATGTAAATAATACAAGTAACCATAATACCTCATCTCAGAGATATAGACAGACATTTTAATAATTTATACAAATAAAATATCTACATTTCGACAAAATTAATTCCCAAGCAAAATTAACCATTTAATTAATCAGTTTCTTTACTTTTACATTTCTTAGATTGCAGTCTAATTTGTCCTAGCCTTTCATGTGAGGCACTCAAATATCTTTGTCTATTAAGTGAAATGAGCTTTGATGTCACTGTCTGTTGTTCTGTTGCTAATCTTTTTCTTCCGAAGGATTTTCCATTTCATTGTTCAATTAAACACATAACATTTTTATGCATCAAAATATATTGAGGAAAAAGCGATTTATATAATACCAGGAGAAATAAATAATTCCTGGATACCATTGAACGTCTAAAGAATATAATTGGGACAAATTAATTAATCGGTTCATTGGCGTCCATTTTAGTTGTGAATTCTTTATCTCCGCTTTATTGAATCTCAATACATTTTTGCAAGACTTTTGTTTTATTGTATCTCACTATTAAAACTTTCTAACAGTTGCCGTCCTTTTTGATGGCCCGGGTACATTAGCTATTAATCAGTAACGCATTTTATGACATAACAATCTCATGGATATATCAGACGTGTTTCTATTTCAGTCGGGTATATTCAGGGTAAAACGATTTTAGTGTATTTAAGCAGGGGAAGTTTAAAGACGGTAAATACATTCCAAAACATGGCAAAAGCACTTTTGCTATAACAGAAAATGTTACTATTTATAAAAGTCAGGTAGTACTGAAAATATTAATGGTTACTGTAATAAAATATTGCAAAAGAAATAACAGCCCAGGTTTCATCATTCTTATCTAAACTTTTGATAAACTCTTTCAACAATAATCCTTGATATATCAAAAATTGACCCAGCGAAACGAAAATCATATTGCTTTTCTGAAAGAAGACCCCGTGCGGTGAGATATTTAACCAATTCAGAGTTGATTAGAGCGTCTAGCACTTTGCCAAAAAGCGGTAGAAGGTTATCAGGACGATAGTTAGAAGGGTCAGACGACTAACCTGAATTCTTAAAGAGTGGAACTATAGAAGATGAAAGCAGGAAGTAGCAAGGCATTTATGGTAGAGTTTAGAGAGAACAGGGGTCAGTTCAGGAGGATTATTTCAGTGATACTATCGTCCAAATGCATTGAGGGGGTTTAGTTCATAGAGGATATGGGAACCTATGGATAGAGTTAAATGCATATCACTCAATAGAGACTTAGTTCTAAGTGGAAAGTTAGACAAAGATACTCCAGATGAGTCAAAAGTAGAATTTGAAGAGAAGTTACGAGCAAAACATTCTGCTTTATCAGCAGATGTTATCACCTCGAATTGAGAAGAGAGAAAGAATAGAAGACACTCTTATTTAACACACTATTACAAAGCCGCCAGTAGTCACGAGAACCAAACTTGTTAGAGGCTATACGGTATTTCATTTTATCAGCAAACAAGGGCTTAGCCTCTTTGAGGACAAATTTACAATTATTACTATCATACACAAATACGAACCAAGAAGATTGTAGTACATCAGAGAAGATACAAAAGGATTGATGCCGACTTTAATACAAGAAGAAACCTTTGTTGGTACAATTTTCAATAGGAAGGTTAAGAATATCAATCCAAGGGGCGTCCCCAAGAAAGTCACAAAGTTAATCCCAATCGGCATGTTGGTAACAGAAAAACAGTTTTATTAATACGATGTCCCTTTCTAATAGATCACTCAAAAGAAATATCAAGAGAAACTACTGCATGAGCCAAGAAGACAGACTTGAAAGAATAAATCAAGTAAAGAAGCATGTTGATCATATTTATTGAGGTAAATCCACTATTTGACTAAGAGACTGGGCAACAGAGAAATTGAAAGTCTGAATACTGACAGCATCACTAATATTAGAACGCTTAAGTCACTGGACGTGATGAGAATTAAAATCACCAAACACAAAAATATTCGCAGATGAATGGAAGAGATAGATAGAGAGAGAGAGAGAGAGAGAGAGAAAGAGAGAGATAGAGAGATTTCTATATTGCCAGAAATGTTTTCTATTATATTACAGTCCTTAAAAAAGGGGGTGATAAAGGAAAAAGAGATAGCTAACAGAATGCAATAATGAAAGTCGAAAGCACATGAATGAATCATCTTGGGGCTCAAGAAACAATCCCCTTGCAATTTGAAGATTTTCCCGGATATAATATAAGACCATAAATATGTATCCTAGAACCTTTTCTGTAAGAGGAAGGTAATCAGAAAATTCATTGGTAGCGATAGAAGAATTTAAATTAAAGTGCGAAATTATATGGAGAACGTTTGAAGAGAAAAAAAAGGTTTACTCGTATTTTCTTTCATTGTATCTGGCATAAAAATATTTTGTTTTAAGAAGAAAAGGGTCAAATAATTATCACTATTTCTACGGCAGACTAAAGAAGACTGAAGCATAATGTGACGTCAGGGTTGCCCACCTGAAATACATGCAGGGACATCTACTTATGCGCGGCATGGCACTACAAATACCCGGATATGATACGACTGCTGATCAGAGCATCCTCTCTAAGCGCTACCAAATAGTTCGGCCTCTTTACTACTAGTCGGATGTAGCAACCAGAAAATCGCCAACCGAGTAACCCTCATAACGATGTCACTGATTGGTCAGATCATCAAAAAGTTAAGAATTAAATCATTGCGGCCAAGGGAGAAAGAACCGGTTAACCATATCCTAAATAGGGAACAAGAGATAATCCTCTACTCCTGTTCAATAAATATGGATGGAGTACTGGCTGGGCGATAGCCGAGCCAATTTATTCTTGTTAAACTGTTCACAGCACAGGAGGCTGGGTGCTTTTGCCGAGAAACCATATCTAGATTGGTTGCCGAATAAGGCGCTTAACTACTTCCAGTCCAATTGACCTTAGTTTGGTGTTGTTGTGGCCTTGTTAGGGTCATAAATAAAGACACAAGAGAGGAACTGAGTTAAACAAATATATTAACAGAAACAGTAATACAAACATATACAAACGAGAGTGTTACAGCAAGAATGTTCGGTCCGACTGTCAGAGCTGACTGCTGGAAACTTCCCTCTCCAAAAAGGCAGTACCTGCTCCTATTTATAGCTGGGAGAGTCCATGCGTGCGTGGGTGAATTAACATATCAGGTATATGGACAGTATTTTAGTAAAACATTCAAAAAGTTAGAAGTTTTTTTTGGATCCGGAAATGTCATAATCGCTAATTTTTCGTGCGGGAAAATATGATAAACTGGAAATTTTTTTGACGCGTTCTATCCATTAGGAATTCATCAGACTGGGCTTTGATGACGTGACAGATGAAAAAAAATTCAAGTTTGTCATATTTTTGTAAATGATGTTTGTTAATATATAAAATTATACCAAGTTATATATATATATATATATATATATATATATATATATATATATATATATATATATAATGAAATAGACAATACCCGACAATTATTTTAAGACATTTTTATGTTTATACATTCTTTTTATAGATACAAATATTTAAGAAAAATTTCTCGGACATTCAGGCCGGTAAATGTTGTTTAATACTGTTTATTATAAACAGAGCATTTACTTAAATATTTGTATCTATAAAAAGAATGTATAAACATAAAATGTCTTAAAATATATATATATATATATATATATATATATATATATATATATATATATATGTATGGATAATACAAATATGAAATTTGTTACTTAGCTGCTTGATGTTATATTCAGTACCCCTAATCCAGAGTTTCGTAGAACGAACTTTTAGTAATCGCTCTGTCCACTCGTCAGGAGGTACCAGCAATTGACTGCTTATTTTGTCATTTTCGATATATATATATATATATATATATATATATATATATATATATATATATATATATATATAATGTAAATTGGTGTTGAAAAATGAAAGACTACACTCAAAAAGTCTGATCAAAAGAACACAATTTGGATGTTTGGGAAAGTGTTTCTTGGCTAGGCTTAGAATTTTTTCAGCACTCCCACGTGTATATATGCAAGCATACCTACCCCTCTCACCATATATATATATATATATATATATATATATATATATATATATATATATATATGTGTGTGTGTGCGTGTGTGTTTTATGAGTAATATCTGCGTAAGCATGTGGAGTGGTTGGTTGGGTGTGTATAAGGCTTCATGTCACTATTCATAGCACGTGGGAGGACGCCAATGCACGGAAGTGTGAAGCATTCATCTTTCACCAATGAATTTTTATCACATTTAAATTATTATTATCATTATTATTATTATTTGAACCGCCCCTTTTTATCTTTAACTTTTTGGAAGTCTGCCGACGCTAGGGTACATAGATGGGTGAATAGACAGGTCGGCTATGCGCGGGGTCAGCAAAGATATCAAATCCATTACATTTGGTAATGCTGACCTTCGCCAAAAACTGGGCTGAAGAACAAGATTTGGAAATGTACCTGGCATGGTCTGACCACGGAACCACACCCTGCTTTCTTTGTAGTTTCTAAGGAAGATCTTGATTGTTAAAGAATTTAATGTACTTTTAATTATATATCTTTCAAATCCACAAGCCTGTTCCTCGAGTTTCCCATCTCTGCGATAGTCTTTAAGAAACAACGTAAGTGTGCATAAACCTTTCTATTTTTCTCTGAAATTTAACTTGTGTTGCGAAGTTACAATGCACCATGGGAAAATTCTTGGATTCGTTGATGTCTGTTCGTCGTTCCGACACAGGTAGGCTTTTTTTCATTCTTTAATTCTGTTATCTTGGTGCTACATACATATATATATATAAGAAATGAAAGTTTTTTTATCGTCTCTGGCAAAAGATTGAACGAGTTTAGTTTTCAGCAGAATTTAAAAAAAAAATGTTTTAGGAAGATTTTCACACAGGCTTGAATGTCTTCTCCCTGAATAGAAAAGAAGGGTATATTTCTCAGTTTGCCTCATGATAAAAAATAGGTGCATATACACCCACGCCTAATCCTGAGCACAGTGTTTGCGCTCAAGTAAAACTAGAATTAAGAATATTTATTTTAAACACTGGCGCATCACATACTTCCTACCCAATTTCCTCTTTTTACCAAACTAAGAAGCTAACCTTAATAAATATCAAGACGGATATATTCTGCAGGCTCTTCCCACGATAGGCGCATCACAATCTTCCTGCTCAATTTCCTCTTATGTCGTTCTAAGTTAAATTTAGTAAATCTTATATATATATATATATATATATATATATATATATATTAAAGGGAACAGGCATTGTGTGTCGATTGATTTTATTGGTCAACTTTTCAAAATTACGAATAATCCTTCCCAGACAAAAAGGAAATTCCGTAAGAAATTGTCCAAAGTTCATTTCGGAATAAAAGTATCATGTATATGGTCCGATTTAATCTCTACCTACCCTGATGATGATTTAAGAAAGTTGAAACCTCGGACCATATTACTTTTCTTTCTAAATGAACATCAGTCAATTTCTGGTGAAATTTCCTTAGTAGGAAAGATTATTCGTAAAAAGTTGATCTGTAAAATTAACCTACACAAAATGTCATTAATGTATTTTTAATAATATTTACTTAAAGAACATTTGCTACCTAAATACACGTAATAAACACACACACACATACATATATATTCTGTTTATAAATTATTTTTATAGATACAGTTTATTTAAGTAAATGCGCTGTTTTTAATTAAACAATATTAATTACATTTACCGGACTGAATATTTGATAAATTGCGTAGAAAATATGCGTTCTCCGATCGGAATCGAACCTGTATTCTTATACGGAAACCGTCATTTGATCTGACGTGCTATACTATTTAGCTACAGCGTCTGGTTAGCAAAGTCCAAATTACTGATCATAAACACACAATCTTTCTTTTTCTTGCTCACGAAACGTATCATAACGTAAACAATTACATGTTAATTTATTCATATATTATTTAATATATTTTCTGGTTATTTTATAGTAATTTGGATTTTGATTATCAGATGCTTCTCTGTAACTAAATGTTATAGCACGTCAGATCAAATCTCTATGAGTTTTTAAGTGTTCGTTTTCATATATATATATATATATATATATATATATATATATATAACCTCCAAATATATATATATATATATATATAACCTCCAAAACGAGTAAAGCAAAAGTAACTAAGCAAAGTGCTCAATACACTAAGTAGAGCAAATCTAACTATGAACCTAAAGAGCCAGGCATCGTCAGGGTACGCTGAGGCCAGCGTACCCTGACGATCCGCGTACGTGAAACCTAGGTAAGTTTGCCTGGTTCTTTAGGTTTATAGTCATATATATATATATATATATATATAACAGACATCAAAACCGTTTTTACATTCCTTATTTTACATTTTTTATTTTGCATTTTTTTATCGTGTTCCTTCAGGAGATGGTCGATCATGGCTCTTAACAACTTATCTTTTGCAGTATTTGTTCTATTACTATCACTACCAATCTCTTATCTGACATTTCCACAAACTCGTTAGTTAGGTTACTCGATGTCACTGTTGCATTAAGCATATCCTTTGAGTGTTAAATTTTCAAATCCTTCTTTCTTCATCACGTGTCTCAGATATTTCAATTACAAGTGCCTTTTTTTTTTAATCCAAATTTCCTTAAATAATCCCCGTCCTTGGTATACTCAGCATCCTTCTGTAGAAGCACATCTTTCAGAAGAGTGGTTCATTGCGCCTTCTCGGACTAACATTTTCGCTGATATGAAGTTGAAAGATTATATTGAATCATTTGCTAGATCCACTGCTAGGAAAGTTGGTTCCTTGTGTCGTGCCAGACAATTTTTTTCCAGAATCTATCGTACATATTTATAAGTCTACCATTCTTTGTTGCTTTGTGTATTGCTGCCACATTTCGTCTGGTGCTTCTGCTATATAGTTAGAGATTCTTGATAAAATCCAAAGAAGAATCTGCAATGTTATTGGTCCTAATCTGGTATCTCGGGAGAATTCACTTTCCGACAACCGTAACGAAGGTTTCCTGTGCTTTTTCTATAAATACTTTCATGGTAATAGTTTTGGTGAACTTTCCGCTATGGTAATTATCGAACAGAAGAAGACCAGCCTTTTGGCCTTGTACCACATTTTTGTATTTTACAAAATAAATATCACTTTCCTTTATAGTACTTTACGAGACTTTATGAATGTAAGCGCAGTACTAGATTGGCGGCAAGGTCTCATCATTTTACAGTTGAAATGGCTAGATATAACTGCAAGTTCTATGCTAACAGTTTCTTTTGTTGCACTTCTCTCTTGTGGCACACGCTTTCAAGCTGTTATACAGGAACGTACCTATTTCTATTGTAAATAGACTCTCCCACAGATAAGTAGTAGTAGTAGCAGTCGTCAGTGAAGCTCAGTGAGTTGTGTGAGTCAGTCGATGTCGGACATTAAAGTATGAGCCCCACAACTAGATTGCTGCGTCATTAACTATTATTTCAAGTTCCTAACGTTTTGTACGTTGGAACATATAAATATGTAAAAAAACGTTAAAATGTTTGAATGAATTGTAGTTGATTTTGAGTTTGAAGTTCGGCCTTGATCAACATTTAAGATTGAAAATAAGGTTGAAAATAAGAAATATAAATTTAATTTAATTTAAATTTAAATTTATCTAATTTAGAGAGACGCTGTTTTGAAAACTGCTTCGGTATGAAACTCGGAGTTGTGCAATTAATGTTAGTTATTATGCATATTTTTAATATATATATATATATATATATATATTAAGGCATTAAAAACTAGAAATGTAGTATTGTAGGCCATGATAAGTTTAAAATAAAACACACACCAGTCGACCGGTTTCGTCCCTCTCGTCAGAACTTTTAACGGGGAATTTAGATTATGAGGAAAAAAAAAAAGTCTGTCATGGGTGACATGAATGAATGGACAGGAAGGAAAAAAAATATGTATATTAAAATTATACCAACCAAGCTGCTAGAATCGCAGAACAGCAAGTCCAAGCAAACAATCTCTTTGTTTGCAAAGAGCAGGTTGCCTAGACCTGATGTAAAGCGACTCCAGCACCTTAAGATGGAAAAGTGAGCTCAACTCTCGAAACTTCAACCGGTGTCTGAGAATAAATCCAGTGACTTTCGAGCTAAATTGAATGATTTGGCTCATTCTTATGCTAGTTCTCCTATTTTTTTCTCTGAATCGAAATGGAGAAGTGAACACCATAAGGTTATTAGATCCCTTAAGAATAACCATTCTTTGGTTATTACTAAACCGGATAAGGGATCTGATGTTGTCCTCATGGACCGCCATGACTACATTAACAAAATGTTAAGTATATTGAATGACCCTTCCAAGTTTCAACGTCTTGGTTCCATTGATACTCATGATTCTACATTGACTTCTGAAATTCGATTTCAGAAACGTCTTGTCAAATGGGTAAAATTGGTGTTCTTTCTTCTAAAATGGCGGAGGAATTGAGACCATCTGGTTCTATTCGTCCCCGTCTATATGGATTACCTAAGATTCATAAGGAGGGTGTCCCGTTGAGACCCATATTATCGATGATTGGGTCTTCACAACATAAAGTCGCAAAGTGGCTTGCTATAATGTTGCAACCAGTATTGCAACATTACAGTTCCTTTTGTATTAAAGATTCATTTTCTTTTTCCAAATTCATTCGGAATTGTGATGCCACTAATGGATTTATGTGTTCCTTTGACATCTGTAGCCTCTTCACTTGTGTTCCTTTATCGGAGACTATTGATATTTGCAGCGATTTGTTATATCGTAGCGATTTGACTCCTCCGAATATACCTGAAGAAGTGTTCGTTGAACTCATGAAATTTGCCACCATGTTTGTCGATTTTAGTTTCGACAATATCATGTATCGTCAGATTGATGGGGTAGCGATGGGTTCCCCTTTGGGTCCTGTGTTCGCAAATATTTTTGTGTGGTTTTATGAAGAAAGCCTTTTAAGTTCTGCCCGACCCAAGGTATACTTTCGGTATGTTGATGACACTTTCTGTGTGTTCAGCCATGAATCGGAAGTGGATCAATTTTTTTCCCTACTCAATGGTGTTCATCCTGCCCTTAAATTTACAGTAGATAAGGAGGTCAATGGTTCATTGCCCTTTTTAGATGTTCTTGTTCAAAGAACTCCTTCCTTGTTTATTACCTCTGTGTACAGGAAGTCTACTTTTACAGGACTATATACCCGTTGGGACTCCTTTTGTCCTAAACAACAAAAGATTAATTTGATTAGGACCCTGACACATAGGGTGTTAATGATCTGTTCTGATGACACCTTGAAACATGAAATCAGTTGTTTAACTGAGATCTTTGTGAACAATGGCTATCAGTTGAACATTGTTCAATCGGTTATTCGAGATGAGACCGCTAGGTTCAACAAAATCAAACCTGCTTCAGTAGGTAAATGTCCGGTCTATCTTCGTTTACCGTGGTTGGGTAAGATTAGTGAATCCTTCGCCAAGCGTATTTCATGTAGTTCACGTGAGTGTTATTTTGCAGCGAACGTTCGTGTTGTCTTTCAAACTAAGTGCATACTTTCATCTATGTGTAAAGATGTTCTATCCCCCCCCCGCCATATTAACTCTGTTATTTACTATTTCAAATGTAGTTGTGGATGCGACTACATAGGTAGAACGACACAGCGGTTGGACGTGAGAATTAAACAACACGTACCTGCGATAATACTAAACAAAAAATTTTCTTTGGGCGATACCATTCGTAACACGTATGGGTCTTCCATTGCGGATCATTTTATAAAGAATCCAACTTGTGCGATGGATTTCAGTGTGAACTGGTTTTCCGTCTTGGCCAGTTCGCACTCACTTTTCCATCTTAAGGTGCTGGAGTCGCTTTACATCAGGTCTAGGCAACCTGCTCTTTGCAAACAAAGAGATTGTTTGCTTGGACTTGCTGTTCTGCGATTCTAGCAGCTTGGTTGGTATAATTTTAATATACATATTTTTTTTTTCCTTCCCTGTCCATTCATTCATGTCACCCATGACAGACTTTTTCTTTTCCTCATAATCTAAATTCCCCGTTAAAAGTTCTGACGAGAGGGGACGAAACCGGTCGACTGGTGTGTGTTTTATTTTAAACTTATCATGGCCTACAATACTACATTTCTAGTTTTTAATGCCTTAATACGCTTTTGTACCGTTTCAAACCTATTTAAATATATATATATATATATTAAATAGTTCTGTTACTTAACATTGAGCACTATTTTTCTTACACTATAGAGTATTTATACATATTTGTATACAATCGCTCGCTCGTATACCTACCTATATTTTCCCATTCGGTTATATATATATATATATATATATATGTGTGTGTGTGTGTGTGTGTGTGTGTGTGTGTGTGTGCGCGCGTGTGTGAAGAACATTTTTAAAAGAAAAGATTTATGACATATTGTAAAAATGTTTTGTGACGCGTTTCATCCGTTAGGACTTCATCAGATTGGGTTTGTTTACGTTGCTGTGATTACACATACGCATGAACAAGAGGCGCTGGCAGTTTTCAAATTTAGAAAGAATTTTTTTGCATACTATCTAGCCAATTTCGCCTAGATTCTTTTTAGTTTTTTTTTGTTTTTGTTTCCATCATCCTTGTTATTAAATCTCCCACATTGTGAT
This sequence comes from Acanthosepion pharaonis, assembly GCA_903632075.3. NCBI lineage: Eukaryota > Metazoa > Mollusca > Cephalopoda > Sepiida > Sepiidae > Acanthosepion > Acanthosepion pharaonis. The sequence goes on from CAHIKZ030005534.1 coordinate 1,082,776, forward strand.
AACAGAAGATCTGCCAAGAATGGTGAAACGTTGTAAGAATCTGGACGCTAATTCATCCACAGTAAATGTGCGTCCAAGTTTAGGAAATCCACCTCGCAGACTTTTCTGACGTGCTCTCGCAAAATCAGGTCTACCGAGGAACGTTAAAACTGTAAAAAATGGCGGGGAAAACTATTTTCAGTTTCTCAAAAAAGTCATGGCCATATCTGGATTTCCAGAAAACAACTAATCTTGTATCTGAACTACACAGACATTTTTCAGTCATATCATATAATTTTTTTTCTAAACATTTCCAACCAAGCAAGGCGTTAAAGCCGCTAAGATGCAAGGGGCTACTGAAAGCGAAAGAATCTGAGTAAAACCATTATTAAGGAAATAATAATGAAAGAAGAGAAATCAAGGAATTTGTTAACTTTTAAATTATAGTAGCAGCATGGCCCGGTGTTGCCCGTGCTTGATTCAAAAATCGTACGACTCGTACAGCAATTGCTATCACATGACTTAAAATATTTTTGCCTTTCCTTGCCTTTAAAGGAGTGCCATTTGCCGTGCTGATGTTGCTACATGCCTTAATTCTTACCTATCTCACACTGCGGATTTTTCTAAGCTCTATACTAAACATTAAATCTGTTACGAAAAAAGAACTAAACAAAATGAACACAAAACGATCAGCTTTAAAAAAGGACTCGTAACTGGAAAAACCGAATGAAAAAAGAATGTTAACAACTAATACTTTTTCACACCCAACCCAGTTCTGCGGAATCAGAATCAACGATGAGTTTAAGCAAGCGAATCAGCCAATTGGAGTAAAGTACCATGCAGATTTAAATTTTTCCCACTTGTGACGAATGCAGCTATCGATTTTTTTTTTTGCATGCTAGCATGCTAGTTAACATTCGTGTCAGTCAGCTATTGGCTCTCACGCTAGCCAATAGAATCTTTCTGCCTATTCGTGGCAGCCAGCTATAGGCTCTCACTCTGGCCATTAGAAAATGGAAAACTGCCGTAGAAGCATGAAAAAATTGATTATTTCTACTATCGATGGGAGTTGGGAAATGCAAAGTCGGTCTTGGCCTTCCCGCTAACTTGGAGCATGTGCATGTAAATTTTGGTGCAAATCCGTCGAAAATTGCGGCCGTGCATTCGTTACACACACACACACACACATCCTTCCTTTTATAGATAGAGATAGAAAGATTCTTTAATGAGCTATGATATCACAATTTAATAGGATTAATCAAAGTGTCTGTTTTTTCTTTTTAATAACATACCACATTTTCCAGCTCAGATAATACTTAAAGAAAACACTAAGGTACTGGTCAAACATGTGAATAAAAAATTTATAATTAAATTTTAATTCAATTCTATATTAACATGATATTATAATACTAGAATTACCCGTGAAAATTTCAACGTTTTCCTATTTGAATTTCTGATTAATCTCAATTCGTGAGTTAATGATTGAATAAGCTCATAGCAAGTTCTACGACAATAAAATATCCGTAGAAATTTCCCGATTGCATCGTTAAAAACAAAACATTGCAATAACAATATAAATATGAATGCTGGTCGTTAATTAAGGAAGTAAGAGTACAAGATTTTAAATTGACAACTTTTTTCCATTTCACTGAAACAGACTTTAAACATACGGGAGTGTTATCGCTTCTATTTTCTATTATTTCTTTCTTTCTTTTTTTTTTTCTTTCTGTTGCACTTTTCATTCTTTCTCATCTTTCTCTCTTTCTCATCTTTCTTTTTTCTTTCTTTCTTTCTTCACCCACTTCATCTTATATCATTTTCCCAATTCTTTCTTTCTTTCTTTCTTTCTTTCTTTCTTTCTTTCTTTCTTTCTTATGCATTTTTCTTTCTTTCGTATGCACTTTCTTTCCTTCTGTTGCACTTTTCATTTTTTCCTCATCTTTCTTTCTTTCTTTCTTTCTTTCTTTCTTTCTTTCTTTCTTTCTTTCTTTCTTCACCCATCTCATGTCTTTCTTCCAACTCTTTCTTTCACATTTTTCTTTCTTTCTTTCTTTCTTTCTTTCTTTCTTTCTTTCTTTCTTCACCCATCTCATGTCTTTCTTCCAACTCTTTCTTTCACATTTTTCTTTCTTTCTCATCGTCTTTCTTTCTTTCTTTCTTTCTTTCTTTCTTTCTTTCTTTCTTTCTTTCTTTCTTCACCCATCTCATGTCTTTCTTCCAACTCTTTCTTTCACATTTTTCTTTCTTTCTCATCGTCTTTCTTTTCTTTCTTTCTTTCTTTCTTTCTTTCTTTTTTCTTTCTTTCTTTCTTCACCCATCTCATGTCTTTCTTCCAACTCTTTTCTTTCACATTTTTTCTTTCTTTCTCATCGTCTTTCTTTCTTTCTTTCTTTCTTTCTTTCTTCACCCATCTCATGTCTTTCTTCCAACTCTTTCTTTCACATTTTTCTTTCTTTCTCATCGTCTTTCTTTCTTTCTTTCTTTCTTTCTTTCTTTCTTTCTTTCTTCACCCATCTCATGTCTTTCTTCCAACACTTTCTTTCACATTTTTCTTTCTTTCTCATCGTCTTTCTTTCTTTCTTTCTTTCTTTCTTTCTTTCTTTCTTTCTTTCTTCACCCATCTCATGTCTTTCTTCCAACTCTTTCTTTCACATTTTTTTCTTTCTTTCTCATCGTCTTTTCTTTCTTTCTTTCTTTCTTTCTTTCTTTCTTCACCCATCTCATGTCTTTCTTCCAACTCTTTCTTTCACATTTTCTTTCTTTCTCATCGTCTTTCTTTCTTTCTTTCTTTCTTTCTTTCTTTCTTTCTTCACCCATCTCATGTCTTTCTTCCAACTCTTTCTTTCACATTTTTCTTTCTTTCTCATCGTCTTTCTTTCTTTCTTTCTTTCAAAACGGAATTATCCATTATTTATGTTGTATTGACGGGAGATGTTAAACATTTATTTCTTTTTCATTTTCTCATTGAAATCAAGTAGCGTCTCTGATATGTCTTTTCCGTCTTTCCACACAATCAAAACAAAATAGTCTATTATTTGTGAGGAGATTGACAGGACGTAAAATACGTACGTGCTAACTAATGAAGTAAGGAAGACATACGCAGAATTACAAGATTATTCACTTTTTTTCTATGGATATACGTCCTTTATTTTTCTCACGATCACTTTTTTTATTTTCCTATACCAAATCGCCATATTTTCATTGTATTTTTACATCTTACTATATACAAATCTCATTGATTTGTTCACGGATTACTTACATCATTTATATTATTCGGACAATTATTGCCATATTCGCAACGTTTCGGCCGTTGTACGCTCCGGCTTTCTTCAGGTAATTGTAATTTCGAATCGGACACTTTATTTCGTCTACTGGAGTAGATTGTTCTAGTTCCACGTGCCAAGAAAAAGAACTTACAACGGCTGAAACGTTGTGCATATGGCAATGAAGATGAGGATAACAGTCCGAATAATGTAAATAATGTAAGTAATCATAATACCTCATCTCAGAGATATAGATAGATATTATTCACGGATAGTTATGTCTACATTTTTTTTAACATCCAACAGATTTTCACAAATGGCATCTTATATACCGCCTATACTCATGTATGAGCTTTCTTTTTCTTTATACGTGCCATGTCCTTTCAGGGCGTAGGCGATCATGGCTCTCCACCTCCCTCTATACCTTGCAGCTCTCAACAAGTTCCTTCCCTACGCTCCCTCCCACAGACCACGTTCTGTCATCCACTTGCTTAAGCCCGCCAGGTATATCACGTTGTTTTCCCTTGTTTTTTTCCCTCTATTCGGCCCGGGAGTAACAGCTTCTTCAGGCCCACCTTCCTCATTATGTGTCCCAGAAATTTCAGCTGCCTCTTTCTGATGTTAAATATAAGCCTCCTCCTTCTTTGCAACATCGTTGCTCACACACTCGGTCCATGATATCCTTAGCATCCTTCTGTAGAACCACATCTCCGTCGCCTCGAGTTTCTTCATCTTTGAGGAAATCGTCCAACATTCGAGGCCGTAAAGAAGGACAGATATCACGTAACAGCTCAGTATTCTTTTCTTTGTTACCAAAGAAATCCTCCTGCCTCGTAATACTCTTCCCAGCTTTTGGAATGTGTCCTTGGACATCCCAATACGTCTACGGATTTCAGTGCCGCACTTATCGCCCTTTGTGAAAACGCTTCCTAGATATTTGATTCTAGCGTTCCCGACCTGCAAATCTCATTTCGGGTTCATCATCTTAGTAATGACCATGTATTCTGTTTTCTTGTAGTTTATGCTTAGTCCTTTCTTCTCACTCCCCGTCGCTACCTTCTGTAGGCGATTTTATAACTTCTTTTTCGTGTCTGCTATCAGTACTCTGTTATCTGTGTATCTTATGTCGTTAAGATTGTGGCTGCTAATGCTAAATCCTGGTAGGGTTTCCAATTCTCTTAGAATTGCCTCGCTGTATAGCTTGAACAGTTCGCGTGAGAAGACGCATCCTTGCCTTACGCCCCTTTCTATTTTTGTATATTCACTAAACACGTTCCCTGTGCGCATGATTGCCAGTATAGGTTCTTGATTATTCTGATATCTTTCCTGAATATATCAAGGTTGCTGAACAGTGCCATCAGACCCTTATGGCGTACTTTCTCGAAGGCCTTTGCGTACTCTATGAAACATAGGTACACGTCCTTCTGCGTCTGTATCGCTGTTTCTGATAACATTCTGAGCATGTTCCTTGTTCCGGTGTCTTTAACGAACCCGCGCTGTTCTTGTCCTATCTCTGGCCTGATTCTGCTGCACGCTCTATTCATCAGAATGAGTTTTCACACGTGGCTCATTAGGCTTATTTTTCGGTGGAGTTCGCATTCGTTTGCGCCTGGTTTATTAAGCATTGCTTTGAAGATAGGTCTTCCGGTATATCTCCGCTGTTATAGATTTCATTTTTTATTTAGGCGATCTTGTCTATGCCACTGTCATCTAAGCCTCTCAGCATTTCCGTTACAATTCCGTCTAGCCCGTGTGCCTTGTTTCAATTCAATTTGGCCAGCGCGGATTTTACTTCAGTTTTCAGAATTCCAGGTTCTTCACTGTGAAATTTTCTCTTCCCCGTTCCGTGTCTTGGCAGAGTTTTCTGTCTCCTTTCCATCATGTCTAAAATCTCATCAGTCATCCATTCGTTTCTCCTTCTTCGTCCTGTCTCCTTTGGGATGATATCATTTGCTGATGTCACTAAAGCATCTCTTAGTGAGTCCCATTTCGAGTTTCCATTGTGTGCCTCGTATCTTCTTTTCATATTGTCTATGTATTTTTCTTTTAGGCTAGGATCGCTCAAGTGTTTGTTGCATTGCAGTTTCGGTGCTGCGTTAGGCTTCTTCAGTTTCCGCCGTTTCGCTCTTAGTTTACATATAAGAGAGCGATGATCGCTTCCGCAGTCGCTACTTGGATAGGTTTTGCAATGAATCATTGCATTCCTGAATCTTTTGTTGATAGTTATATAATCAGTTGGATTTTTAGTTTCTCCTCCTGGACTCCTCCATGTCCATAGTCGTCTCGGATGTTCTTGGAACCATGTGTTGGCTATTACCTGTCATTGGCTGTGCACCATTGGATCCATTTTTCTCTGCGTTCGTTGCGGGTTCCTAGTCCGAATCTTCCTGCTATACTCCCTGCCTTTTCCCTGCCTACTTTGGCGTTTAGGCCTCCTATGATAATGATGACTTCCTGTGAATTGCATAGAGTCTTGGTACTGTCCAGCATAGAGTAGAAAGATTCGATGTCCTCTTCCTTGCTTTGTGCCGTCGGCGCGTACGCTACTATAATAGCCACATTGAAAGGCTTCCGTTTCAGCTTCACTACCAGAATTCTTTCAGAAAGTTGGTGGTATCTTAGAACGCATTTCTATCTAGTATTAGTCCTTCTCCTTTGTCGTTCTTCTCGACGCCTGCATAAATTATCCTGTGTTTGTCGCTGACAATGTCACCGTTGTTTGGCCATCTGGTTTTACATACACCTAGAATGTTGATGTTAAGTCTGTTCATCTCTTATTTAACATTATCAAACTGGCTGCAGTTGTTCAATGTTCGGACGTTCCATGTCCCGAGAGTTAATTTGTGTTTGATGCGAGCAGTGGCGGGATAACGGTCCGGTAACACCTGTCGGTCATGTGATTCCTTTCCGGGTGAGGGATAGGTTCCAAGGACATTTATCTCTTTTACGCCGTTTATGCTAGCATTCGCTGGATGACAGTCAGGTTACACCTGTTACGTATGGCGGTCCTTACCGGGTGAGGAGCTAATTTCCATAGTCATAACCCCCTCACGCCGTTAGGTTTTGCATAATCTGTGTTGTTAACCATGATTTTTCTTGAGATTTATAGTGGAGTGGTTTCCCTTTGCCTTCTCCACAGTGGTTTATAGGGACATCACCTCTAGTTAGCTGGCCGTTGACTCAGAGAGTTCCTCCGCCCTTTGTTAGGTCTTGTTTTTCGTCCTATTGACTTGCTAACGAGCCGCCTCACTCGGAAATCAGAGTGGGGTAGTCGTTCCAGTCGCCAACATTTCGACTGGAATACTTACCAAAAAGGAGAGTGGCTCAAAAAAAAAAAAAAAAAAAAAAGAAAAAGTTTCTTTTTTGTTATTTTTTTAAATTAAGTTTTAAATTAGTACAAGTCCCGTTGCTCCTTGCTAAAACAATATGCGATTATTCAGCATTGTGGAAAAAGCGCTTCTTTCTACTTTACTTACAAATAGGACCTCGTTTTCAATCTTGGTATATTCGAATCAAATGGTCATTTAATGAAATGTTGCGGCTGACTTTAACAAGAAGCGTCTCCATTTTCAAAGACTACCAAGCTGTGGTGGGGGGGGTGTCAAATCTGAAATGTCGTTGCCATCGTCCCCTCCCCAGCAGTTGAGAATGGTGACTTTGCATTTCAATAAAATAAGACAAAGAAAGGGGAAAAAACTAAAACAAAATATATTTCTTCGTTTTTTCTGCCTTTTTCTATCTAGCACGATAAAGTTCCACTAGTTGCCAAAAGCCCGGATAAGCTTCATTTACACGTGCTATATATGCTTATGACGATTTTTTCCCTAAATTTACAAATAACCTAACGAGTCTGAAAATTACCCTGAAAGTTAAAAATTAAGTTAGAAAATATATGAATAAACAGATGCAAAAAAACAAAACAAACATTACTTCATGTATGAAGCGAGATCTGAATTTTTTGGTGAAAAACCTGATTTTTTATT
>CAHIKZ030005534.1:1097500-1137500 GCA_903632075.3 Acanthosepion pharaonis
AATATCTCTTTATAAGGTAAGAAATGTAATATTGCCAAATAAAAAAGAAACGTAAACATAAGTCCAGTTTACATTGGAATAAAAACATAGATATAGGTCCGGTTTACACTAGATTAAAAAGGTAGACATATATCACGTTTACACTAAAAACATTGTGTTTCACTTCTGCCCTACGTCCGCGCATGCGTTAAAGAGCGGAAGTCTTTTTTTTTACACTCCACAATAAAGTAAGAACTAAAGTAAGAAAACATATTTATGAATTCTTTTTTTTTTCATTTAAATTTAGTCAAATATACAACAGTCTTGTCTTCCATATAATCTGATCACATATATAGATAGAAAGTGTTCTTCTTCCTCTTTGGATAAGTAAACTTTAAGAAAAAATGCTTGGTTCGAGATTTGGTAAGTATGGAATGCTTGAAATGATATAATGTTTTGATTGCTTGATTGAGTGATTCTTTTTCTATGGCTTATAAATCCTTTGCGGGTTATTTAAAGCCAGGAAATATTGTTCGATTGTAAGATTTTTTAAAAAAAGATAATAATGGTTTAATGGTACAAGTCTTACTAATTAACCGACGGTTGAAGGGAGGAGAGGTGGATGCATACCATTCCCAAAGGTGTTTGCGCGTAAGTGAATGCAACAAACTAAACGGGAATTAGAACTCAGCTCTCCGATTAACAATTCCGAGCTATTACCCATTACACCACCTGCACACCCAAGCTTACAGTACCAGTTATTCCCAACTGAATCTCCCATCTAGGTACTGACCAGGCTCGACGTTGCTTAACATTGTTGATCGTATGAGAACTGGTGTTTCAACGTGACGTGGCTGTAAACCATCATGTCTCGAAGAATACTGTCAATTTTAAAGTAGTCATAGAACTTATTTTTCTTTTTAATCGGTATCACCTCATGTAAGGAAGTAAAGCCACTAAGACGCAAGGGGTTACAGGGTGTGGAAGAATTAGGAACAAAAATATTAACAATGATAGGAAAGAGAAAAGACTAATCAGGAGGATAGTAGATAGCGATTGACATTGCATTTAAATTTTTGCAGATTAAAATTAGCTGGAAAGCATGAAGCCGGAAAGCAGTTCCACAAGCAAGAAAAGAAACTGTTAGCATAGAACTTACGGCTACATCTAGACAGCTTAACTGTAAATTGATGAGATCTTAACACCAGTCTAGAACTGCACTTAAATTCAAAAAGTCTAGGTAACATAACAAAGAACTCATTCAAACATTTACCATGAAAGTGTTTATAAAAATGGCACAGAGAGGCAAGCTACATCTAGCCAGCTTAACTGTAAATTGATGAGATCTCGACACCAGCATGTAATTTTTTGTGACTTTTATGTTTTTTTTTTTTTTTTTTAGATAGAGGAATATTATTGGCTAGAAACTGAAACAAACTCTAAATTCCCTCGACATTGATTTGTTTTTAATTGTATTCTAACCGAGAAAGCAATGTAGTTGTTATTCAAAATAATAGATTAATTTGAATTATAAATAAATTATATCCAATGACAAGGTACATTCCCTCCAGATCTGTTGGAAGACAGCTCGACTTGAATTGGAACTAGGCTTTCAGATGTCCATCTACGAGCTGTTATCCTTATATATAAAACAAAGGATGTCCGTCTGTCCGTGTGACTGTCTGCGTGATAGCTTTTCACTCGAGATCCATCGAACCGATTTTGACCAAACTTGGCACCTACATTATACAATGTAAGAGATAGGTTCATAGCGTAAAAAAATCGATAATTTAAAAAAAATCAATACTCAATAAAGCCGATCAAAATCGATAAATTCAACTTATTCCCTCCAATTTCATTCAAACACGGTATGTAGGTTACTTAAATCACAAGCTCAACGATACCTCATTTTTATTTCTATGCCACTGCGTTTAGCGAAAAATCGCGAAAAACAAAAATCGATTTCAATACAAATCGATTTCAATACAAATTTTAGACTAAAACTCCTTCAGTTTTCAAGCAATCTAATACAAACTTCACTCAATTGTAGTCATCAATAAGTTGATTGTTTAACAGTCATTTAACTTGATAACTGAGTCCACCCATATCGTGAAAAACCGCGTAAGTAGCGAAAAATGGCGATTTTTACTGGTTTCTTTGTTATTTGTTATTTCTTTTTTTATTTTTCGTTGATCTTTCAACCAATTTTCATCAAGTTTAACTATTTTCTTTATAAACGTATCCTCTTTTACATCCCTGGTAGCAAACTGACAAATTGAATTTCAAAAAATCAAAAATAATTGTGGTCTGAATTGGGTCTCCATGTTGCCTGTTTTACCCCTTCATGTCCTCGGTTAACTTCGATTGAATAAATAAAGACGACTTCTGTTATATCAGTAACTGCATTCATTCAAAATGAAAATATTTTAAAGTAATTGAAGATAGACTTTTTTTACATCTAAACATGATACTGTTTTTGCTCTATTCTAATTGAACGCTTTTCTTGATCGACCAGCTGGGTATGGCTACTAGTCTATTATACCACCTGCACATTGAAGCTTACGGCAACAGTTGAGGATGAAGGACACTTGTCATGTAATGTCTGCATTATACGCTCATAATTTTGCTTTAATGTTTTCTTCTGTAGAAATAAGAACTTCATAAAATTCCAGAGTTCAACACTTGAACATTCTACACTTCTTGTTTACAGGTTCATTCAAAGATCTGAAACAAATGAAAAATATATCAGTGCAAAGAACCTTCGGATTAACACTTGATAATATAAAAGAACATCACTTTCATCTAAATCAACGCTCATTATCATTCGTTAGTATTCAAAATAAAACTTTAAGGACTTTTGCGTTATTTGAATTATAAATAAATTATATCCATTGCCCAGGTACATTCCCTTCGGATCAATTGAAAGACATTTTTGATAGCGTATTTTTGTACTGGAATATTCAAGATGAGTAATTATCATTTTTATATGCTTTCCGGTTAGTACTGGTAGGTTCATTTGGTTATTATATTCGCAGATTTCCGTCAATGTACTCTCCGTTCTTCTTCAGGTGATTTATGTTATTTATAAGCATGGCAACGACGTACATAAGCAAAATTGGAAATCGTAATAGATTTTAGCGGAACGGTATGGAGACATTATCATTTTAATGAATTAATGAACAGGGAATAGTACACAACAACAATATCAGTTATAAACACAAATGAGGAAGATTGATACGATGATACGAACAACTGGTCGCTTAGAGAGCTAGACATAAGTCCACTTTACACTAGAATGAAAAAGGAGACATAGGCCCGGTTTACACTAAAATAAAGAAAAGTAAACACATGTGTGGTTTGCACTATAATGAAAACGTCAACATAGATCCGGTTTACACTGGAATAAAAAACGAATACATATATCCAGTTCACACTAGAATAAGAAACAAAGATATAGGTCCGGTTTACACTGGAATAAAAAAAACGGATACATATATCCGCTTCACACTGGAATAAGAAACAAAATATAGGTCCGGTTTACACTGGAATAAAAACCGGATACATATATCCGCTTCACACTGGAATAAGAAACAGGTTATAGGTCCGGTTTACACTGGAATAAAAATGTGTTGACAGGTCTATTTTACGCAAAAAGTAAAAAGTAAGATATACGTCTGGTTTACACAAGATATAAAAAGTTAGACATAGATCCCGTTTATACTAAATTTAAAAACGGTAGAAATGGGCCCGGTTTACACCATAGTCAAAATAAAGACAGGCCAGCTTTACACTAGAGAGGGGAAAAACTTATTATAGTGATGCCAACAACTGAATGCCTAACAAGAGAGAAGCATTTTAGTTTTTCAATTTGGTGCATAATACAGACCAGAATTTATGAGACGAGGATTGGACAAACTGAAAGGAGAAAAAAAATGATAATGTGTTGTTTTCTCCGTTGGAGGGTGACCTTCCTAATTTTCCACTTGTCTAGTCGAGGCAATCCCGTGGACAACCACTCACGTGACCTTGTGGCTAATCATATCCAAAATAGACAGTTTTGAATGTAGCTGATGCAACTTTTTACAGGTGTTCCACTCCACGAAGTTGAGACTTTATTCATAATCTGCATCAAGCATGGTTACCAGTTTCTCTCAAATTCTCCTTCCAAAGAGATTATTTTCTAACCCTATCAGAAACATTTCTGGTTATTTATTTCCGGTTCCTCCCTGACCTTTTCAAATTCACTTGTTGTCGTACTCTCCTCGCTAAGTGCCACATCATCTCAAATATCGGCCGGCATAACGATATATTGAAATATCACCCGTTACATAGCATCTTCAGAGGTTTCAGGTGTGGCTCAAATACTATAAAATATTAACGCTGACTCAAACGCTAACTTAGTAAAAAATAATCTATACTATTTTTCTGCGTGTTTGTATGTACGATTGTTACGTGTCTTTTTTTTTTACCAAGGATCTTTGAACCTTGGTAAAAATACGGAGAACAGGAAGGACGAAATATTGTCATGACAACAAAGATGAAGGAATATTGAAGCTGCTAAGAAAGTTGGTTCTCTGTGTAGTGCGAGACAATTTTCTCTCCAGAATCTATCTTACATATCTATAAGTCTGCCATTCGTCCACGCTTAGAATATTGCTGCCACATATGATCCGATGAGCCTACTATTTACCTTCAGCTCCTTGATAAGATCCAAAGAAGAATCACTTATATTATTGGTCCTGATCTGGCAGCTCGGCTTCAGTTAATTTACCACCACCGTAAGGTTGCCTCTCTGCGCCTTTTCTATAAATACTTTTATGGTAATTGTTCGGATGAGCTCTTCGTTATGGTACCTAGATTTTTTAAATTTAAGTGCAGTACTAGACTGGCGTCGAGATCTCGTCAATTTATAGATGAGCTGGCGAGATCTTGTCGAGTGTTCTATGCTAACGGTTTCTTTAATCGCACTTCTCGCTTGTGTAACTCGCTTCCGTCTCCACGTTTACCAGCCAACTTTAATCTGCGAAAATTTAAATGCAATGTCAATCGCTATCTACTGTCCTCCTGATTACTCTTTCCTCTTCCCGCTCATTATTAATGTTTCTGTTCCTAATTTGTCCATACGCTGTTACCCGTTGTGCCTTAGTGGCTTTACTGCCAAGCTGATAACGATTTTAAAAAAATAGTCCATTTTGTTTTTGGTTTTGTTTAACGGCGTTCATCCCAAGCAAGGCAGTAAAACTACTACGATACAATTGTTTACTGGGTGTGGAAGTATTAGAAAACAGAAACATTACTAAGGAGCTGGAATAAAAGAATGATTTCCAGAAATTCAAAAGCAAATATAATATTATTAGTATCTTTGGTCATAACTAATTTCCGCTTTTGTTTACTCATTTTATACTTACAAATTTGCAATTACATTTTATCCAATTATATATTCACCATATATATTTTTCTGCCTTCGGGGCCCTCCTACGATTGCAAAAGTCAAATAGTTAACCCCAAAACTGGGGTCAAAACACTATGAGAGTGTAAAAATAGGTTTTAATACCAGAAATACTTTTACCAGCAATAAATTTTTAAAGGAAAATTATTACCAGCAATACATTATTACCATAAATACATTTTTGAAAAAAATTACCAGCTAAACACTGAAAAAAATATTATCAGCAATAAAAATCTTGTTGGCATTAAATAATTGATAAAAGAAAAGAAAAGAAAACAAAATTTATTTTTACAATTTCATGGTGTTTTGATCATGGTTTGGGGGTTATATATTTGCCCATAGCTGGGACCATAAATGGTGCTACCACCCCGTGTCAGGGGGGAACTGAGAATACCAGCAATTAAAAGGTGGTTCAACGCCCCTCAAAACCTACTGATCAGAGGCCTTGCTGTTGGATGTAGTTTATTGTTTTACCCAGGACGGATATCTTTTCAGAAAAATTCCGCAGATTTTGAGGTGATAAAACGTTTTCGGCGAGCTCTTGAATCTGGATTTTATTACAGATTTTTTTTCTCGTCTATTGTTTTGCAGAAATCAAAAAAAATGCCATAATAGGTTGGTGCCAGGTCAGGTGAATGCAGGTAGAACATGTCACTCGAATTCCAATATTTATTTATTTATTTGGTATTCCAGTTGTATGCAGCATTGTGTCTTAATGGAAAACAACATTTTTTTCTATTGACGAGCTCGAGACTGTTTTCGACCTAACTTCTATAGACACGTTGCAACTGCTGAACGTATAAGTGTGCATTTAACGCTTCATTGCTTTGAAAAAAATCTAAATGAATTATACCCCCGGCGAGCCAACCACACGCTCAACATAATTTTTTTCCACGGAGGTCAGCTTTTGAATTTGATTGTAGAGAGTTAGCCTTTTGCATCGAACAGTGTCAAATCCATTTTCATCGCCATCTATGAAGATGATAAATTTGTCATTAATAATTGGTTCCCCCAAACGAAAATTACTTATAAATCAAGCTAATACAACCTTTTCAATCTTACTCACAGCCTCCTCCTCACACAAACTCGACTATCTGCGCAAAAGGGTCTAAAAGTGACTCATTCAATCAAGCGACACGACATCAGTGTAAGTGACAAGGTATCATCTTACTAGTGTCCATCTCTCACTCTAAAATGAAACGGTATTACATCCTGTCTATGTCACAGCGACGCTCCAAGGGTCGAAACGTTGTGACAAGAACAACAAAGATGATGACAATAGTCTTCATGGGAAAAATATAAATACATGATTGATTTCTTGCTTACAAAAATCTGCATTATTTTACTGGACTACGTGTTTTGTTAGGCATTAACGATCTGTGTTAATCTATCTATCTATCTATCTATCTATCTATCTATCTATCTATCTATCTATCTATGTCAGTTTGTTCGTATATATCTATCTATCTATCTATCTATCTATCACTTTGTTCATACATATCTATCTATGTCAGTTTGTTCATACATATCTATCTATCTATCTATCTATCTATCTATCTATCTATCTATCTATCTATCTTTGTTCATACATATCTATCTATCTATCTATCTATCACTTTGTTCATATCAGTCTGTTCATATATATGTATCTATCTCAGTCTGTTCATACATATCTATCTATGTATCTCTCGGTCTGTTCATACATATCTATGTCAGTCTGTTCATACATACATATCTATCTATCTATCTATCTATCTATCTAGCTAGCAGTGACTGTCTATCTCTCACAGTTGTCACAGCTACGCTATCGCTTAACCTTTTACGAGACACATGCGTTATACGGCTGATTTTATGTCTATTTTGACACTTTAGTTTATTTAACCTTTGAATTTATACGACTGAAATTGCTTTATTTTTCCCTTCGTTTAGGTGTTTATTCCTCACTTTTTATCTATTTCCTTCCTTCCTTCCTTCCTTCCTTCCTTCCTTCCTTCCTTCCTTCCTTCCTTCCTTCCTTTCTTTATCAGTATTTAGATTTGATCTCCAAACTGACATAATTTTGCCCTCCACCTTTAATATGATCAGACGGAGCTACACCTGTCGTTTGGCACAGATGCGTTACAAATATCCTGTCGACTCATCATTGGACTGTATCCACAAAAAAAAAAAAAAAAAAATAAAATAAAAGCTCCGATCTTTACCACCCCCATCTATAAATATGTCCCTTGAGCGAAACGCCATCTTGGGAGCAGTGTAGGGTAAACTCATCAAATAAGGCACTAAGAAAGTAGGAGAGAGAAGAATAGCAGAAAAAAAAAGAGAGGACGTGGAAAATAACGCATAAAAGATAAATGGTAAGTAAGAAGAGAAAAAAAAGAAAGACAAAGGAATTAAAATGGGGAGAAGGAGAAATTGAAGAACTAAAAAGATAAAAAGAACATGGAATGAGCAAGGTAAAAATAGAAAGAAAAAGAAGGAATTTTAAGGAAATGAATGATAGGAAAAAACTATGTAGAAAGAAAAGGAAACAGAAGGAGTGAGGCAGATCTATTTTCGGGTTAAGATATTTTAAGCACAAAAAAAATGTCTTAAAGTGCTCGGACGAACTATATTCCTTAGTTCCACCAGTTCTAACCTTCACGGCTAAGACCCGCCATGCCACTCACATCGTAGCGAACCAGCCTCATTCCGTTCGTATTCCGTTGGTGAAATGTAAGTTCCACTCGAGCAGCTTTTTCACACGAATCGCTGCTTTGTGGAGCGGATTCCCAAGAGGATGCTTCCCTGATCATTACAATCTTTACCTGTTAAGGACTAGGGTTAACCGTTATCCTCCCTACATATCCGACTAACTCTGCATCTTAATCTGTAACCCTCTACCTCAAGTGGCTCTTGGGCCTTCTACGGAGTGAACGTCACTTAAAAAAATTGAATCCTGAAATCGCATCGTTTATATATTTTTCTTCTTTTCCTGTTTTTTTTTAATCTTTTTTTTTGTCTTCTTTTTATTTTGTTCAGAATTTCATCTCTTTTCACTCATCCCCGAGTTTAAAAATATATTTTTTTTTTATACTGAATATTGTTTTTCCTACAAGTGGAATACAAGTTTTTCCCTTATTTTTCTTTCTTTTCTTTATATTTTCTATATGTTTTAAGGCGTATAAAGAAACATTCTATATAGGTGCAACAGAAAAAAAAACTACTAAAAGAATGATATTATAACCATTAAATCTATTTCAAAATAAGAATATGCCAATGACACTAATCTTTTAAAATATATGTGAAGAAAAAGATTATAACTAAAATTAAATAAAAAAAAAATAATAAAAGGAGCATTATCATACATTGATAACAGTAAAAACTATAGACACTGTTTAGAAGAAATATTACAAAATAACATCTGTCTATATTTCTGAGATGAGGTATTATGTACATTATTTACATTATTCGGACTATTGTCCTCATCTTTGTCGCCATATTTATTACAACGTTTCGACCTTTGTACGCTCCGGCCTTCTTCAAGTGGTTGGAATGTCGAACTGAACCCTTTATTTCGCTCACTGGGGTAGACTGTTCTAGTTCCATGTCCCATGTTTAATGGATGTCAGTTATCAGTTATCTCCTGTTAATTTTCCCTCTGAAAGTTCTCCACTGCCTTAGCCGGGTATTGAACTCACACTCTATGGGTTCTGTCACTGGATCTAACCAACGCCTTTATCCACCCGGCTTTCATTTTTGGCGTAATTTAGACTACAATTTATCCATCGTATCCTGTGTAAACTGCCCGAAGTTCATGTTTGTTCCGTTTTGCGCAAGTCGTTCCAACCGTCTTGATCATTATTAAGAATCGGGCGATGCCAGTGTGCTACAGAAGATTCTGCTTGATATACCTGGTATTTTTACAGAGCTGAGATTTGAGTAACAATTAAAGCAATGTATGTGCATATATGTATTTGTGCGTGTGCGTGTGCGTGTGCGTGTGCGTGTGTGTGTGTGGTGTATTTGGAAAACATTCAAGCATTCTGAATATGTTGACGATCTATTCTTCGGAAAAGATAACCACCGGTAAAGGGACGCAACTGCGTGTATGCTAATAATGTTTTGATGTTTGGATAACTTATTGCGTTTTACGCAAGTGACATGTTTTTTTTGTTTTTTTTTTTGTTTGTTTTTTTGTTTTTATTGATTCAATGACGTAATAACTTACAAGCTCGGGGGAAATAAATTGGCGCCAAATTAGTCTCGGGGCGCATCATGGCACTAAATCTATTAAATCACGTTTTACTGGTCATAACCTATGGCGGAATGCGACAACAATATTTATTTATTTATTTATTTATTTAGAGAGAGAGAGAGAGAGAGAGAGAAGAAACCAATGAAAGGGCGAATCAAAATGCCGAGCCGTTCGTTGATTCATTTCTTTAAGACTTTTCACTGGTTTATTAAGTTCAGTAATTACTTAGTCTTCCCTTTCCATAGCTCTGTGTCAGACTAACTCAAGTTTACACTCCGCCAAACACACACACACATATTTAGTACATAACTTATTTTTTATTGATTAATTAGTTTTTTAACGGCTTATCAACCTGTTGCGGGTTATTGAAAGCTGGAAAATATCTTTAAATTGTAAGAATTTTTTTTTTAGATAATCATGATTTACTGTTACCAGTACTATTAATTAACCCATAGCTGATTGGGGGTGGGGGCGAAGAATATGTGGATTCATACCTTACCCAAAGGTATTTGCGTGTAAGTAAATATAACAAACCCGACTGGAATTGGAACCTGGCGCTCAAAATTCCAGTTCCTATCCGTTATCCATGACGCTACCGCTCTTCCAAGCTTACAGCACCTGGTATTCCCAAGTGGTCACCCATGAAGGTATTGACCACGCTCGCGTTGCTTAACTTCTTTGATCCTACGGTAACCAGCGTTTTCAACGTAAGACCTACATAACTTTTATAATGGTTTATTGTTATAAATATTTTATTATATTATAATATTTTTTTGTCATCCGCAGATTTTTCTAAATGTTTTGGTTAATTCGTTTAGTGTTTTTTTCTTTTTACGTCTTATCAACTATTTCGTTGGATATTAAAAGCCAAAACATATTTCGGAATATAGGGGATCGACTACAGTCGTGGCAGTTTATAAAAATGTATTAAGAAACAGAAAATATTGTCAGAAACTAAGAAAAAGGCACTGAACTGTTACGTAATATCAGTCCCCCTATATGACAGTGAATACTGGATAATCTCCTCACATATGAAGAAGAAACTTGAAGCAGCAGAAACAAAGAAAACGAGTACTGAACTGTTATGTAATATCAGTCCTCCAAGTCCAAATCTCTGTAATGAACTGAAATGAATATCTGTAATATCAGTCCTCCAAGTCCAAATCTCTGTAATGAACTGAAATGAATATCTGTAATATCAGTCCTCCAAGTCCAAATCTCTGTAATGAACTGAAATGAATATCTGTAATATCAGTCCTCCAAGTCCAAATCTCTGTAATGAACTGAAATGAATATCTGTAATATCAGTCCTCCAAGTCCAAATCTCTGTAATGAACTGAAATGAATATCTGTAATATCAGTCCGCCTATATTGCAGTGAATACTGGACAATCTCTTCACAGATGAAAATTACAGAAATGTGGTTCTACAGAAGGATGCTGAGAATACCATGGACTGAATATGTGAGCAACGGCGAAGTTTTAGAGAAAATGGAAACAAAAAGAACACTTAACGCAAATTAATTGAAACAAAACTGTTAATTCTGTTATTATTTATTGTTTTTTTTTTTCAATAAAACATGACCAGTGCACATGTTTGTACTTGCAGATTGCACATTTTCTCGATTGAATTTAAATCAGGAGAGTTTCCGGGGCTAGTCTATAGTACTTTGATTTGCTAACTAGTAAGGCTGGCCAGTGTGTTCGTGCAGTGCTGCAATTTTCATGCACTTCCTTGGAGTAACGTACATCGCAGACAATGGCCGTGGGACAACTAATCGACAAATGAGACTATAGTGTCTGGGCGTAATAAAATTCTGATGCAATCACGGATGACGCAATATTTTCAAGGCCAAACAGACTTCATCGTACAACCCGGAAATAGAGTGATATTACTGCACACCACTGCAAATGACCATATCTGAGGAAAAATGGAAATCGATTATATCCTGTCACTCCAGTGGGTCTAAAACTGACTGTATGGTGAAAGAAAGGAAACTAAAGCGGTTGTTTCAATTAGTTTGGACAAGGGTGTATTTTGTTATTTTCATATTTTCTTCTAACAATGATAATGTTAGGCTGATGAAAAAATATCGGGACTGGTGCTATAAAAAAAACTACAACACACATCACTTCGGCATTTAATCTCCTTCGAACTAGTCCTCTTTTGAAATCGCACACTTTATCCAGCGCCATTTCCATGGATGGACGCATTAATGGAAATCCTTTTGTGGGATAGCGCGCAGTTGCCTCGTTACATTCTATTAGATATCATCAACGTTTTGATATCTTGTTCCTTTCAAGTGGGAATTGATTTTTGAAGAGGAAAAATTTGCAAGAAGCAAGATCTGGAGAATATGGTGCTTGGCGCATCTGAGGAATGATGCGTTTGGCCAGAAACTTCTGCATAAGCGATGGTCACTGATGGAACCACTGTTGTGTCGTGAGACGACCACACTCTACACATTTTCCTTCCAAGCACTGCTGTAACCGGCGGAAGAGAGCGAGAACGTTATAACTTAGTGCGTATGCCCGACAGAATTCAAGATTAATCTGTGCCAAACGGCTTCACTTTACGTACTTTATTCCGTTACCATAGCAACAGTCCCGATACTTTTTGATTAGTCCTCGGAGATATCTATTTTACCAACTAATTCATCTTTTCATATAATTAATGATAAACTCAAATAATTTGAAATTAAAAGCGCCCAAACCACATCAATATAAAAAATAAGTTTTTATAAATATTGTTCAAATGTTGGTATATAAATAATCCCTAACAATTCACCGTCCTGGGTAAGACGATAAACTACATCCGCGCCCTGGGCAAGACGATAAACTACATCCGCGTCCTGGGCAAGACGATAAACTACACCCGCGTCCTGGGCAAGACGATATACTACATCTGCGCCCTGGGTAAGATAATATACTACATCCGCGTCCTGGGAAAGACGATATACTACATCCGCGCCCTGGGTAAGACGATATACTACATCCGCGTCCTGGGTAAGATAATATACTACATCCGCGTCCTGGGTAAGACGATGAACGATATCCAATAGCAAGGCCTCTGATCAGGAGGTTTTGAGGAACGTGGAACCAGCTCTTAATTCCTCTTAAGTGTTCTCAGCTTCACCCTGTCCCGGGGTGGTAGCACCTGCCAGGGTCCCAGCTATGGGCAAATAGTTAACCCCCAAACTGGGGTCAAAACACTATGAAAGTGTAAAAATAGGTTTTACTACCAGTAATACATTTTGTTAAAAATTAATACCAGCAATGAATTTTTGAAGAAAAAATATTACCAGCAATACATTTTTGAAAAAAAATTACCAGCAATAAAAATCTTATCGGCATTGAGGCTGATATGCCGTAAAACAAACCAAACGAAACCAGACCTAACAATTCAGAATCAATAAAATTTTATTAATTTTAAGAAAAATATATTAAATATATTACATAATTCACAGCAGCAAATAAAAATATTCGATACCATACATTGACGCGTGAAGACGTAATACTCGAAAACCATATTGCAGATGTTTGGACGAGTTACTCCCCTTCGTAGCATCCGGGCACAGGCCTTCACGGCGAGGACCCGCAACGCCATGTTCACTATAACAAACCATCCCCATTCTTTTCGTGTTTCTTTGATAAAAAGCAAGGTCCACCCGGACAGCTTCTTTCCCCAGAACTCTAGGACCCGTCATGCTTGTTTCGAACCCCCACCCCCGGCATTCTCTTCGTGTCTCATTGGTGAGAAGTGCTACTAGAGCAGCTTTTTTCTCACGAAGCACTGCTCTGTGGAACCGACTCCCAAGATGATACTTTCCCGATCGCTATAATCTTAACCAGTTCAAGTCTTGGTTTAACCATCATCTTCTTTACATACTCGCATAAACTATTCTTTTTACTCAGTAACCCTCTACAGCGAGTGGCTCTTAGGCCTTGCACAGGATGAACCTCACTGTAAAAAAAAAAAAAAAAAAAAACTTATTTTGTGAAACAAAATCCTGAGAAAATGCTTCCTTGACAACTACAATCTTAGTCTTAATAAGTCCAACGTCAACCAATATCTATCTTACTCGTCTTCACAATGCTCTACATTGAATGATTCTTGGGCCTTGTCTTGAATGAACTAACGGTAAAACACGCACACACACACAAAAAACAATGATTTACTATATATACAATACTGGGCACTTCGACGGGGTGTAGTGGTTAACAAGCATGTCTCGCTAGATCAGTTACACTGAGTAGATGCTCCGGATATTCGGCCTTGTGCCACATCTAAGCCACGCTTCGTTGGTCGTCAAGAAAACATGCATATATATATATATATATATATATATATATAGAGAGAGAGAGAGAGAGAGAGAGAGAGAAAGAGAAAGAGAGAGAGAGAGAAGATAGATCTGAATAAGCTGTGATACAGCTTAGATAGATAGATAGATAGATAGATAGATAGATAGATAGATATGAAAAGACGGAGAAAGATTGATAGATAGATCTGAATAGGCTGAGATAGAGAGATAGATAATTTACACCCTCAGATAGATAGATAGATAGATAGATAGATAGTGTGTGTTTGAAAATTTTCTGAAAGATTTGGATTAATGGCTTGATAATGTTTCCCCGAAAAACGGAAATTCCTTGTTTCAAACCGTTTGGATGCTTTTTGCAGACACTCATCACTGATCTATATTTATTCATATTGAAAAATGCCATTACTCCTGGAAAACAGAAGAGTCAGTTGTTTTGCTTTAAAAAAAAAACGGGGTAAAACTCTATTCATATAATTATAATGATATACGAAAAAGGTACGTTTTTTACACAAAGGATTTTAACTTAAAGAAACGTTTTGTCAGAAAGGTTGTTGTTGATGTGTTTCCATACAATATTTTCTAATTAAGAAAAGCGAAAAAAGGAGTGAAAATTAATCCTGTAAATATTTCGAGATTATGTAATTAAAAAAATTAAATATTAAAATATTAATATTTAAATATTTCGAGATTATGTAATTAAAAAAATTATTCAAGATTGTTATTAATTTATAATAATCTGCAACAATTCTTAATTATGGATACTCTTTTTTTGTTCTTGGACACGTGATGAAAGAATACTGACGTCAGGACTAAAATAAATTTCCGCGTATTCTAGTAACATAGTAGTATTAGATATAATAATATTCCGATATATGAACTGACCCATTATCAGTTACTATTTTCGACTATTATCTGTTCATCTTGATTTCTGCTACTTTTTATCTCAACTCTCCAGACCGTCATTCTACGATCGTTTAATTAGAAACATATATCGGAAATAATGAACACGTTTCCAATGAGATTTCTATTTGGTCCACTTAAACTGGCGCCTTACCGATTAGGCTGCAAAGGCCACCTAATCCTAATTTTTTAAATCTCTGAATGTCAAACGCCGCCATCTCGTATTTATTTTTATGTTTAAGGTAGTATTAGATATAATAGTACTCGAATTTTTTAGATGAAGCATTGACAATAATTAATGTTCATCATACATTAATTTATTAACAAATTTATTTATAATTTTCCTTCTCCTCGAACGAACAGTAACCATAATGGTTTTTAGTTCCTTTCCATGTAAGTTGTTAAAATTAGCTGTCGTATCTCCCACTGAATGTTGGTGTCCTGAGTATGACGATAAACTGCATCCGCGTCCTGGGTAAGACGATAAACGACGTCCAACAGAAAGGCCTCTTATCAGGTTTTGAGGAGCGTGGAACCTCCTCTTAATTGCTGGTGTTCCCAGGTCCACCCTCACCCGGGTGGTAGCACCTGTTAGGGTCCCAGCTATGGGCAAATGGTTGATCCCACAACCTGACTCAAAACACTATGAAAGTGTAAAAATAGATTTTAATTAAAATTAGTATCAGCAATAAATATTTGAAAAAAGAAAATATTACCAGAAATAAAAATCTTGACAGCATTAAATAACCCATTGAGTTTAATATGCCATAAAACAAAACAAACCAAACTATACATTTTTTATCTTTTATTTTTTTTAAAATATTACCAGCTACACATTTTTGAAAAAAAAGGTAATTTTGTCGGTATTAAATAACCCATTGCCGTAAAACAAAACAAAACAAAACAAAACAAAATAAACCCATTGAATAATGCAGCGTTTAATTTTTAGAGACGGTCTCTCCTTGCCACTGACAGGCATATTCATCGAAAAATAATCTGTCGCTGGACACACTACAATCTTTTGCCACATCCTCACGTTTCGATCAAGTACCTTCCAACCATCATCAGGTTTCCATTGTTTGACTGATATGGGATATTTGTTTATTATTATTATTTTGTCTCTCTGATGCTAGTTATTGTTCGTTTTTTAACTAGTTTATATTGTTTCACTACCGAAAACAGGGATTGACCTGAGGATCACTAACTGGAAATAATTAACACATCAATAGGAACATTACTTTAGTCTAATAAAGTCCTTTTAGATGATGAACGGAGAGAATTCTTCCACTTTTTCATTCAATACCATACCTGTTTATCTAACTCCTATATCCACCGATAGATTAGTGGTGTATTTTTTAAACCTTTAAAAGCAATACCAGATGATTTCGACATTTGGTTATAATGTCGGGTTTCTACCTTTTTTGATAAAGTTTTATTAAAATCGGTACGAACCCACCATGATAGTAGAACGATACACACCGGTTTAACAGAGACAAACAATAATTGATATCACAGGGACAAGATAACCAAATAACAGACATATATTTTATGCCAGCCAAAATAATGGACACCTGAAGATGTCCAGATGGCACTAGGCCGAAACGTAATATCTAAAATAACTGTAATAATCAATATTAGAACAATTGTTTAAATAAATTAAAGAGATAAGTGTATACTCTTGAAAATCTTACTCTACCATGATAGAGAATGTTTTAAATGTTTATTACTGCTTATGCTGCCATATGTCTAACTGGACCCAGAACATGTATTTATTATTACCGGATCTATCTTCTAATAAGGCTTCACTCTTCTTTGAGCTGTTTTGGTTTACAAGGTCCTCAGTACGTTCATTGAATATTCTGCCATATCTGGTCTTCTGCTCCTGACTTGGCATCTCAACTTCAGCCATTTTCCATCCGCCATGACTTGGCTTTCCTCTGTCTTTTCTACAAATATTTTCATGACGGTACTGCTTGGGTGGATACTAGGTCTCACCGTTTTACTGTTGGAATAGCTTGATGTAACCGGAAGTTCTATTCTAGTTGTTTCTGATCACCGGTGAAACGTTCTTCCGGTTTCTTATTTCCCTGCTATCTATAAACTTTCAAAAATTTAAATGCAATGTCAATCGTTATCTTCTGTCTTCTTGATTACTCTTCTATTGTTCTCACTCCTTAACAAT
Organism: Acanthosepion pharaonis; assembly: GCA_903632075.3. Classification (NCBI taxonomy): domain Eukaryota; kingdom Metazoa; phylum Mollusca; class Cephalopoda; order Sepiida; family Sepiidae; genus Acanthosepion; species Acanthosepion pharaonis. Next base: position 1,114,565 of record CAHIKZ030005534.1, read on the forward strand.
GTTTCTCTTTGTTTCTTATTCTGCAGTTGAAAAGGCTAGGTGTAACCGTAAGTTCTATGCTAACAATTTCTTCTATTCTTCTTCTTCCTGTTTCATGCTTTCTGGTCAATCTTAATCTTCAATAATTTAAATACAATGTCAATCATTATCTTCTGTCTTCTTAATTCTTGTTCTTTTATTGTTCTGTGTCCTTAATTGTAGTTTTTCCTCATATTCTCTAACACTCAGTAACCCCCTTGCGTCTTAGTGGTTTTTTGTCTTGCTTGGGGTGAAATGATTAAAAAAGATGTCCATTTTTTTGTGGGTATGTATGTTAAACGTTTTATATATACTATCATTTTTGATGGCATACGTATTAATGTAAGATCCTATTGAATATGAAGTAAGGGATCAGCTTTCTATTATTATTGAATAATAAAATACTGTCTTGAATTATAAAATAATAGTGTTTTCAGATGCTGATTGTGAATTTTAGATGAATGTCCTCTTCCATCATGACCTTCAAGACTCGCCTTCCCACTGCGAACTTCAGAAACCAGGGACTTACTGTCCAATCACAAGTGAATCATTTCACCCCTCACCTCTGTTAATTTTGGCAGCAGTTTTAGGAGCATTATGATCAGGCTTGAACTCATGCAAAATTAAACACATCTTTTTACATGTTCAAGTTGAGGGATATATATATAATGTTTTAAGTTAAATTCTGAAAGAGATTGATATAAAATGAACTACTTTTTTACTTTAATCATTAATAAAGTGATATATTTTTTGCAACTATTATTATAATATATTAGAACACAATAAAAAGGTTTATTCTAAAATTGGACATTATCTTCCGTACAAACTAATTTATTTTTTGTCATATATACAACAAATGTTGATATCTATATTTTCTAGACAATTTTGGCCGTCAAAATCCATTTTGTATATTTATAAATCTGCCATTCATCTGTGCATTGAATATTGATGTCATATCTGGTCTGATTCTCCGAGTATATATCTTTAGATTCTTAACAAATTCCAAAGAAGGATCTGTAATGTTATCGGTCAGGATCTGGCATCTCAACTTCAATCACTTTCCCATCGCCATCTGTCAACTCCTGTCTTTTCAATAAAATATTTTCATGGCAGTTGTTCTAATTAGGTTTCCTCCTTTCTACCTCGAAGGCGTGAACTTTAGCGTATTACTAGATTGGCAATTAGGTCTCATTATTTTAACCTTTAGCACTCTGCATTAGTAATATTACTTCTCTTTTCATTGCATTCTTTTTCAAGGCCTCTCAATTGCAGTAACCTTATTGTTAATTTCATTCAAAATTGTTTTCTGTTGCCATAGTAGGATATGACAACACAACTATGAAATTCAAACAAATTCAAATTCAGAGATCAAAGCCACCTTCAATGGCCGGGTAAACTTTTTGTACATCAAATGAAGTCACACACAAAGTGATAAAGGTTGCAATAGCTAGATGTAACTGAAAGTTCTATTCTAATACTTTTTTCTCACCTGTGGAACTCTCTTCCGATTTATTTCTTTGCTGTCACCTACAATCTTCAAAAATTTAAATGCAATGAAAAATGCAATCTTCTGTCTTCATAGATAAATTTTTATTGTCCTTTCTCGTCGCTAAAATCTTCTCATTCTCTTCCACATTCAGTGATCGCTTGCTTCTTAATGGCATTAACACCTTCCTTGAGGTGAAATGATTAAAAAAAAATTACGTAGTAACTTGTATGGTTGCCCCCCCTACTAGTTTTGATGGACAGCTCAAATAATCGATTACTGATTGTATTTTCATAGCTGTTTTATCATTTGTTCGAGCAGTTGATAAAGGTAGTCAAGATACATATCTAATTGAGTCATTTTGAGCTTCAGAGAGATAAAAAAAAATGGCTAACCGGACACTGAAAGATTACAAAAATGCAATCACAATGTAAGGGGTGATGAGAGGAAGGATGCGCTTGTAGCAGGAAGGAGAAGAAGGACAGAGAGAGAGAGAGAGAAAGAGAGAAATAGTAAAAGGAACAAGAGTGAGAAAGAGAAAGAGACAAAAATAAAATATTAGAAGAGAGAAAAAGAAAGAAGCTGGAGAGAGAGAGAGAGAGAGAGAGAGAGAGAAACTAAGAAAGAATTAGAGAGAAGTGAGAGAGAAGAAAACGAGAGAGAAAAGAGAAAGAGAAGAAAAAAGAAAAGAGAAGGAAAGACATAAAAAGAGAGAGAGAGAGTGTGTGCGAGAAAAAAAAAAGAAAAACAAAGAGAAAAATGAGGAAAAGAAGAAAGGAGAGAAATAAAATTTGAGAGAAAAGAAGGAAAGAGAAATTACAAGAGGAAATAATAGAGAGAGAAAAAAGAGAAAGGGGAGACCCGAGAAAGAAAAAGTGAAGGAAAGAAAATGATCAAAAGAAAGAGAAAGACGAGGAAAGAAGGAAAAAAGAAGGAAGGAAAGAGAGCGAAATTGAGGGAAAAGAATAGATAGAAAGAAAGAGAAATAGGGAGATTGAGAAAGAAAGAAAGATAGATAGATAGAAAGAGTGCAGTTGAAAACTCAAAATGGAGAGAGAACAAGAAAGTTTACCCATACAGATTTAGCAAGCAAAACGGGCGGTGTATCTTATGTAATGTGAGATGCAAAGATTAAAGTACCATATACTGTCAAATTTAAGCCATAGTTGTTATCTTTACGGATTACTAAAAGAGAAATGTCACTTAGAAAATAACTTTGCGTAACACGAGGAGATGTCTATACTATTCCTGAATACGTGACTACAGTCTTCTGTTTTTTTGCTATAATTCTCTCGTAGACACTGATACCCAAAACGAGGCTTCTGCCAACCAACATATCACATTTGTAACTCAAAATGACAGTTAATTGATTTTTTAATTGCTATTTCTGTTCATCATGCTTTTTTTTTTCGTATTTACGTCATCTTTTTCTAATTATCGCGTCTCTTCTAATATCCAAAGAATTTCCTCTTTTTCAATTTTTCTCTTTTACTCTTTCTTGCCATTATTTTTACTGGCTTTCTTTTCATAGTTTTCTTTTCTCTTCTTTTTTCTTTTCTTTTCTCTTCTTTTTTCTTTTCTTTTCTCTTCTTTTTTCTTTTCTTTTCTCTTCTTTTTCTCTTCTCCTCAAGTTCTTTCTCTTTTTCCCCTTTTGAGGCTTCCATGCATTTTTTATGCCTTAAAAAAAAATTATTTACATTTATCAGCGCCGCCTATCGGCACTTTTCATCCCATCTGCACGTTTGTTTCAACGGCTTACAAAAGCACTCTCGCGTTGCCTGATAAGATCCTTATATATATATATATATATATATATATATATATATATATATATATATATATATATATATATTCCAAATAGGCTGCGTGTTTCCCATAAAGAAAAAAAGAACTCGCCCCTTTCCTCACCATCGACGTATAAGATTACGCGTGTTGCAGATATTTGTAAAGGTCAACGGGAGGAGGCTTATCTATACTGTTGCATACGCGTGACACGGCAGTTATTTCACAACCTCTTCCGCGCAACAAAAGAGTTCATCTTCCCGATCACAAATGCTCAGCTGATTGGCAACATCTGCTAAATTCTGGATCGGTCTGTTCATACCTATCAAAGTCTTATGGTCACACATCACGTTGAAACACCAGTTCTCGTACGACCGAGACGTGTAAGCGTGAGTAGAGCAATAGATAACGTCTCGCAATTGGAAGTCGGAGAGCCGAGTTCCAATTGCAGTCTCGTTCGTTATATTCACTTACTCGCAAATATCTTTGGGGAAATTATGAATCCACCCTCCCCCCACACGGTTTTTTGTGTATATAATACATATAACTAGTGAGCGAGTCAGAATGACTTATTTCCCTTAATAGTCTACCAATAGAAGATTAACCAATCAGGAGCCGCACAACACTGTATCCGTCGTGTATAAAGACGGCCATCTTTGTTTTCCCACCGGAAGGACCAGAGGCAACTTGTCCGGCGAACACGACAGAAGGAAGAACTACACTCTGCTGTGATATCCACTGCGAACCTAAAGTACGCTTTCTTACTGGCTCCGAAATATTCACTGCCAACCTCTGGATTCTATACTCGAGGACGACCGTCATGAAAATGTCTAACACCCCCAACTATGGGTTAATTAGTGGGACACTTGTCGGTGAACCAATGTTATCTCCAAAAAATTCTTACAATCTAAAAATATTTTCTGTCTTTGAATAACCTGCAAGTTACTGATGAGCCGTAAAAATCCATCTATCAAACAATCAAAACATATTTAGAAAAATATAATCTATATACCAAAACATCTCAGCGTCCTTTTTCCTTCCTTCTCATGTGTAATCACATCAACGTAAACATCAATTTTACTCTACCATAGCATTTAAAAGGAAAATGAAAAAAATTACAGTAATGTATAACAATATACAGTTTAGTATTACTATTTGCACCCCTGAATAAAACACAATTTTGTATTACAACTTGCACCCCTGAAGATGATCCCGAAAGAAGATTGAAAGTACTTGAGAAATAAAAGCGATTTTCACAGTTAGAGCACATTTCTCACATCATTTAATTGCAATCCACGGAAGGTTATTCGAGAGTATGAACGGATTCTGTTTAAAATTAGCAGACATAATGTCTGTAATTAATTTAATCAGACATGCCTAAAAGAGAATTTGCTGCCTAAACACACACACACACACACACACACACACACACTATATGCAATGTGATGTCTTGACTTGGCATCTCGACTCCAGTCAATTTCTCACAGACGCAGCTTCCTTCTGTTTTTTCTACAAATATTTTCATGACAACTGCTCTGACGAGCTATTTTCACTGGTGCTCTGACTTTCTGAATTTAAGCGTGCTACTAGTTTGGCATCTAGGTCCCACCCTTTCACTGTCGAAACAGTTAAATGTAACTGCCTCTTCTACTCCAACAGCTTCTTCTCTCGCACTTCCCGGCAGTGGAACTCCCTTCCTCTTGCTTCTTTAATAACTATAATCTTCAAAATTTTAATTGTAATGCCAATCGACATTTTCTGATGCCTTGATCACCGTTCTTCTTTTTATCCTTTCCTCAATCCCCACTTTTCTCTTATTTTCACTCTCTGCAACCTCATTGCGTACTAGTAGCACACTCGCCTTGTTTGTGGGTGAAATGCTTAAAAAAGAAATATATTGTATAATTGGGCAGTAACCTTTCTGCTATACATTTTGTATACGTTTCATTGAATGTGACAGACAAGGAAAATAGTCTACATTTTTCCTTTTATGAAGACTAAGAGAATGTAGACAGTGTCCCTAGTGATTACTGTACAAGGCACTTTCAGTCATTTCATTAGACATTTTCAAGGGGTTCTTTGTATGTTTTCCTGTTTTTATGTTCCAAGTTCTGTTACCACCAAATCTCATTTAATACAGATTAGAATTATTATTACTTCCACACAATGCAACATAATACAATCATTTCCCGCCGAATCAAATGTTCAAATAGTAATAATAATGGTAATATTAGTCGTTTCCTCATAAAGAAACACTCTGCATTTAATGACTGATCAACCTGCATTACTGTCGGTTAAAATTTACAAAATGTTGATTAGGGCATTATCTCCCCTTCAAGTTATATGCGCAATCCATTTTAGTTGTTGCTGCTGTTGAAAGTCTTCAAGTGATGTAGTTCCGATTATTTGTTTTAAGTTCTTTGTGATTTTGTATCGCCAGTCTACGAGATCCAATGGACAATCCTCTTCAACGCCTTCAGGGTTCATTCACTTGAAACTATTTCTAATCATTGATCTGAGAAAATGGTTGCATATAGGTGAGAGTTTAGACATTTTCTGAAGGAGTTTGATGCTATTCATGACATCCACATGAGAGTCTAGATCTGACGAGGCTATCTAAGAACATGACTCAAGTTCTCATGTTAATGTTTTCATATTTTTAGCATCTTGTGGTGCAGAACAAAACAACTCCTCCCACAGCCTGTACGCTGTTCTATTACTTTATCTCGTCTACTAAATTTGTCCGTTAAAATTCCATTAACTTTACCAGAGATTCTGGTTATATACTGTCGGGATCAATTCTTCAAATTTATTTACATTTGTACATTCATACTGATATCTTTACCTTTGTTCTTAAGTTCTAGGTATGACGAGAATAATAATATATATTACAGTAAAAAAACAAAAATTACCTCAACATAGAGTATAGTCTATTTCAAGCTGTTCTGTACACGGCTATCATCAGCCCCTAAGTGTCTGTCTCGGAGCATTGTTTTAAATTTATTTTCAATGACAGTTCTCCTTTGGTGGACGCCTTATATATATATATATATATATATATATATATATATATATATATATATATATATATATATATATGAAGGGTTTTCAATAACTTGTACCGATTTTAAATTAATTTTAAGCGTCAAATGATTTTTTCTTTTTCTTTCAAATTTGGCGGACATTTGGGCGATATCATTTTTCACCCATAATTGTCATGACTTAAATAACATGATCCAATAGAGAAATAAATAAATTTTCACCAATAACACTGATTTATTTACTGCTGACTTTGATCCGTCTTAATGAAACACCCTTATATATATATAAATAGCACATATCTATGGTTATATTATTTCCAAACCTTTTAACATTTTTATTTTACTGCTAAAAAAAATAAAATACGACTCCAAGACAAGGTAAGAACCTACAAGAATCCAAGAGAAAGAAAACATAGATTTGATAGTTTTAAAAGGTCGTCGACCGAAAACTCGCGAGAAGTAAATGTACGGTAATTGAGTGCCTCCATTTTTTTTTTTTTTTTTTAGTTTTCTTTTAATTTGGTATGAAGGAAAAATTAAAAATGAGTGAGGTTAGGTGAGGTGAGAAGTGGGCGAAGATGACACAAGTGAGAAAATATTAAGCCCAACACTCCCGATGGATAGTGATATAAAATAAAACTGGTCTAATTGAGAGCAGAGTAGTTTTGTAATTAGCAAAGAGATAAAGTATAAAGAAAATACAAATAATAACTGAAAAATCTGTGCCCAAAAGATAAGAAATGGCTGCATAAGACAAGATTATAAATGCTTACACAAACCAATGTAATAAAGAGATAAATGCAAATACGTCTGTTGTTAAAGCTTGAATATCACTTCCAGAGTGACCATTGGTGTAACAAATATATATATATATATATATATATATATATATATATATATGAAGAAATATAGTCTTAAGATGTGCTATATTTATGAGCTAAAGTGCTCAATATCAGAGATAGAGCGTGTGTAAATATAAAAGTGAACATAGAAGTCAACACTTAGAGGCGACAGTCTGTTTCATGCTAGATGCAATCTTCAGGCCTGACAATTGCATCTAGCATGAAATAGACTATCGCCTCTAAGTGTTGATGTCTATGTTACTTTTTATATTTTATATATATATATATATATATATATATATATATATATATATATATATATATATATATATATATATTATATGCTCGGTACTTAGTAGAAAGTACTCAATATCTGTGATAGAGCTAACATATTCAGTTGTATGGTTATAAATTTGTAACACTGGGTTTCACGCTTTTGCAATCATCAGACAAACCGTTTCTTTTTTAAGTATATCTATTTATGCTTATTTGTGTTTGATTCTTTTGTGTGTGGTGGGGGAATTTTCTTCTGATCAAATTATATTGTCTGGGCTGTCGGTTCCTAGGAACTGAGCTGCTTGACTCCCATACGTCGAATACGATATATATATATATATATATATATATATATATATATATATATATATATATATATATATTGATACAAGTTTTGTCTATTTATTTTATGTAAAATCACCATATTGATACATATTTTTAAATCCTATCTAAGCTTTCGGCTTACATAAGCCATTATCAAAGGTGACAAGTACAATATATTAAAAAATACACGGACTAAACAATAATGTTTTTGTTTGCATAGAAGATTTCCAAGTAACGACAAACTTGTGCATACGAGACGCTGGAAGCGAAAATCGCACCGCAGATCATGATATCACACATGACCACACGAGTGTAAAAACGAGAAGTATTAAGTATAGGAAGCCATTGGTATAAACCAGTGGCTACTGTTATCAATTATAGGCATTTAAGAATATTTGTGGAGATTTCATAGTTTATTTTGCTAAGGTTAGGTTTCAATTGTTTCATGTATGTAGGTTCAAGAATTTTTAGTTTTTGTTTATTGTTTTCATGTTTAAGTATTGTGTTTTCAACGAAGATTTTCCGGAATTGTGTATGTGGCCAGGCATGTTGTTTTAAATGCTTAAAAATGCTAAAGTTCTCATTCAAATGTAGAGTCAAGCGTCGTGAAAGTGAGTTTGTGGTGTGACCAACACAAATATTATTTAATCTGTTGGAGATACAATCTCCCAAAGGGCATTTGAATGTTTTTTTGTTTTTTTTTTGCAAATCGCTAACATATATATACTAGATTTATACATATATATATATATATATATACTAGATATATATATATATATATATATATATATATATATATATATATAACTATGAACCTGAATAGCCAGGCAAACCTACGCAGGTTTCACGTACGCGTAGCCTGACGAACCGCGTAAGTTAAAAACCTACGTAGGTTTTTCTGGCTCTTTAGGTTCATAGTTAGATTTGCTCTACTTAGCGTATTGAACACTTTGCTTAGTTATTTTTATTTTACTCGTGTCGGAGGTGTTTTTCTTTGGACTCTGTCTGAGCTTGGATTCTGGTCGATTTTTTCGGCTGAATTACATGTTCCTCGTTCTTTCTTTTTTATTTCTGTTTTTGTATTGGTTTGGTCATTTTTACAAGCCAATACACCTAAGGTTTTTCTGGACGAGTATACTTACTTATATTTATAAGATTATTATTATTATTATTATTATTATTATTATTATTATTATTATATATATATATATATATATATATATATATATACTTTTAGTGGCAGTCCTTTTGGATGAGCTTAGGAGCTTGAAGTATTGATTCATTGTGCACATTCTCTCTCTCTCTCTCTCTCTCTCTCTCTCTCTCTCTCTCTCTCTCTCCCCCGCACAAATGCACACACTCCTCCTCTCTATATATTCAAGAAGGTATGGTGGAGTAATGACTAGGAGTCACGGATTGAGGAATCGGAGAGCCGAGTTCGAATTCCAGTCAAATCCATTACTTCCACTTACGTGCTAATACCCTTGGGAAAGGTACGAAACTTCTTCTTCTCCACTCCCCCACCTGCTATTGGTAAATAGCATTGGATGGCAACTGGTCTACTGCAGAAAGAAATGGAAATCTACTGCGGGAAAAATCTGCCTCATCTGTCATGTATCGAAAGATACATGATCGCATGGCAGATAACTGACTGAAATTCACTTATGTGCTAATACCCTTGGGAAAGGCATGAATTCTCTTCTTCTCTCCCAGTTATGGGTAAATAGCAGGACAGAACGGGTTCTATAGGCTTTGATGGCATATGGTCTACCTCAGAAAGAAATGGCAGCCTACTGCAGGAAAAAACCTGCCTCGTCAGTCATGTATCGAAAGATACATGATCACCTAAGCGTCTATCATGCATGGCATGATAGACGCTTAGGTCATCATGAGTCTATACACTTAATTCAATGGTGAATATTATTGACAAAGTTCAAACATTATACATTGAGATTTTCAACACAAAATTCAGATATTAACCAGGCGAAATGTGTATTCGTGCTCATCTGTGTATGTGTACGTGTATAAATATTATCTTCATCTTGAAAATATTTGGCTTCTCCTTCAATCATATCTATACGCGTGTTTCAAAAAATCAGTGCCTATCTTATCTGTCAGCTTAACGCTATTTAGATCTTGCCATGGAACAACTACATAGACACTTATTATTCCAGCCATATGAAATTAACGCATACATCAAAGACATTTGCGGTGTGTAGAGAGGGGGGGAATCATCAGTGATGTTTATTCCTTGAATTATTGGTCAGCTTACCGGTCTCCCTCCACTGAATCTGTAAAACTTGGCATGAGATTGCTTTGGTTGGATTCTTTCTGGAATTCAGCCAATGAAAATGAATTTTACAATTACTGCGGTCTCCGTTTGCCTATTTGATATCGTTGAATTTTTCCCGCCAGTTTTTCCCACTTTTGGTCTTTTGTTGATGCATCATTATGTTATTTACCTTAGACATTTGTCAATTTTCGTAATACATATACATTTATATATATATATATGTATATATATATATATATATATATATATATATTACAAAATTATATATATATATATGTATTACAAAATTATATACATATATATATATATATATATATCTTACGAAATTAATATATATACATAGATATATATGTTAATTTCGTTATATAAATATATATATAATATATATGTTAATTTTGTAATATATATATATATAAAATATATATATCTATAATATATGTGTGAATTTCTGTAATATATATATATGTTAATTTCATAACACACACACACAGACACACACACACATATATATATATATATATATATATATATATATTGGTTGAAACCAAGGTAGCGGATTCAACTGACCTTCTGATTTTTAAAGTTAAAAGCTCTCTATATTAATTTTACTTTTATTTAACTATGGTCATTAACCTGAAATACACAAATGCAATGTGACTAAAATCTTTCGTAACTACTGAGTACATAGAACAAATCTGATTAAGATATCTCATCAGTTGCCTTTGTTATATATTTTTAAATTGCAAATTGAAGCTTTATGGACGCCCTGTACATTTAAAATTTAAGCTCTACTTCTGTATGGAGCACTGTTTTTTTTTTTTTTAAATAGGTTCTACTTCTGTATGGAGCACTGTTTTTTAAAAATAGGTTCTACTTCTGTGTGGAGCACTGTATGGAGCACTGTTTTTTAAAAATAGGCTCTACTTCTGTATGGAGCACTGTTTTTTAAAAATATAAACAAAAATACTAAAGAACTCCGGATTATTTACCTAACATGTTCTTTCCTATTTTTCTACCTATCTGTGTACACACACACACACACACACACACACACACACACACACATATATATATATATATATATATATATATGGGGAAATGTTTATATATCAAGAACTATCCCAACGTTGCCTCTCCTTCGTGCTCATGTGTAGTCGCAAACTCCACTTTAGTCTGATGAAATCTTAAAGGATGATGTATATATATATATATATATATATATGCAGATGCAGGTCTGACGAATTTGCTATTAAGACAGGGGTAAATGGTTGTGTCATCTGCATAAATACCTAATTGAGAACTGATGTCTCAGTGTATCTAGAATTATATCCGTCAATGAAATTTTTTAATCATTTGTTTAATAAATGCTGACTCTGATATTACAGATAAACGTTGGTCATCATCAACTGAAGTTTCACTGGAGATCAGCGACTATCGTCAAGATAGATAGATTATATATATATATATATATATATATATATATATATATATATATATATATATATATAGGGTGAGATGGTAAAGTGTCGACATTGTACATTTTTAATATAATGTAAACCATTTCCAAAAAGTCGGGCATCGTTTATTCATGATTCTTGTCAAAATGACTAATTGGCAACTCTAGGGATTGTTAGTTTATTACTGATTAGGATGCATGAGGTTACGTCATTTCTTCGAGTATTTGCCTGAAAATAAATCTGGAAGAACAAGGCAAGATTGGGATGTCTGAAGCTATACTTCTCAAAGAGAAAAGAGGTAAAACAAAAAAAAAAGGCGAGGATTTCTTGCAAAAAAAAAAGCAAAACTCAGAACGAATAGGAATCGAACCAGTATCCTTTTTTTTTTCATCAGCCAAAGCGTGCCTTTACGATTTAGCCACGGAGACCAGTCTGAAAGGCAGATTTTGAACTACCTTTTAAGAAAACCGCATCTCTCATTGGGCCGTTTCCCTGGTGGAAACAAAACGGATACAGGTTCGATTCCAGTCGGAGGCACATGTTTTCTTTTGTAGGACTTTTCGATCAAGGTCGACTGTTATTAATCTAATTGCTTAAGAAAAAAAAAACAGGTATATATATATATATATATATTTGTAGTTGGTTCCACAAGGCAGTGACTCGCGGGAAGATGCTGTTCGAGAGGAACTTACGGCTCAACACTGGAACACAGAGGGAATGTATGTGGTTTGCTACAATAGGAGTGGCATGGCGGGTCCTAGCCGTGAAGGTTTGAACGGGTGGAACCAAGGAATATAGTTCGTCCGAGCACTTTTCATGGAAGTAACGAGAGAGCAGCAGTGAGGGGTTTACCACCATTTTATATATATATATATATATATATATATATATATATATATATATATATATATATATATATATATATATATATATATATATATATATATATATATATATATATATATATATTGTCATCCACAGAGACTGTTTCGCTGTATTACAGCTCTTAAGTGTGGCTAGACGTTCGATTGCTTCAAACCGGGATCGAAACATCAGCATCAGTCAGAGATCCTACCTGAGGCTATCGTCGCACGGCAGTAAGTATATATATATATATATATATATATATATATATATATATAAAGAAATAATCATACATAGAATCAATCAGCAATATTAATGCGATTAATGGCGAAATCACTTTGCTAGTAGAACATAATGTATGCATTAAAATACTGTTAATCCATTGAATGATGTGATCCTCATTTATAAAGATGTTTCTAGTGTATTATTTTTTTAAGCAAGTACTTTCGAAGATCCTTGTCTTCATCATCAGGCTGTAAGTTTTTTTCCTTTAAAGTTAAAACTTAAAGACGAAATAATTGTAGACCAAAAGATGTTTTTTAAGAATGTGCTATTTATTGACGGTTGTACAATCTCGGAACGTGCGAGTCGCAACGCTAAAGTTCAAAATTTCAAGTGAGAATATATATATATTGTTTGAACAATTTTTTCACATTTTTGGGTTATATCGTGGAAAGGCAATGCATTTACTTGAGATCAGACATGTGTGAAGGTGACATTAAATCAGACCGGAAAAGGATCACGTGACTAATGTGAAGGACGCTCAACCTTGTACGATATGTCTTGTTCTCCGGTTAACATTCCCCAGCACCTCCTCCTCCTCCTCTTTCTTCTTCTTCTTCTTCTTCTTCTTCTTCTTCTTCTTCTTCTTCTTCTCTTCCACATTCTTCTTGAATAAAAGATACATCCGTAAGTATGGCGTAGCATTTTATTTTCATTATAAAGAAATATGAAGGTTTCTACTTGCTGGATGTCGTAACCAATTATGCTACGAGGAATTCTTTGAATAAGGGCAAGTCATTTTATTGCACAGTTTCTTGCCGTGCGTTGAAAGGATACTCCGCTTACAGGAACTCTCAGAATCTTTTTAAAACTTGCGGTTTTGATTCATTGAATTGTTTTTTACAGCTTATCAATCTTTTGCAGATTATATAAAACCAGGCTATTATAGAACAATAATGATTTGTTGATACAAATCCTACTAATTAACCCATAGTTGGGGGGGAGAAGGTTAACTTCGGTGACCGCACGAGAAACGGTGTATTCGTCGTTATGAAACCAACCACAACGAATAACACGGAAAAATCCACTGCTGTGTTGTGTTTAGTCATCTAATATCAAAATCTACTAATACGGAGTTCAATCCTCGCTGATGACACTTTACCTGTAATTTTTGTGCTAAACTAATCACACATTGTAAAGGCTTACAGACATGTTACGATGAAACACCGGTTATTGTACGATTGGTAACCGCTTGGCAATACCAGGTGCTGTAAGCTTGGGTGTGCGGGTGGTATAATGGATAATGGCTCGGAATTGTTAATCGGAAAGCCGAGTTCTAATTCCAGTCAGAATATTCGCTTACGAGCAAATACCCCTGGGAAAGGTATGAACACAACTTTCTCCACCCTGCTATGGGTTAATTAGTAAAACTTGTATCACTAAATCCTTATTATCTCCAATAAAATTCTTACAATCTAAAAATATTTTCTGGCTTTGTGTGTTTGTGCGGGTGTGCCATGTAGTTTGGTGAAATTAAGCAGTCAGCCTGTCTGGGGTTAGACATCTTCCCCGGCGGAGACAAGTCCCGTGTTTTCACTACTACATCTCGGTGGGGAAAGGAGACAAAAGAGTAATTTTATATCACTGATTGGCACGCCACCTCGTGGGCGTCAAGCGAAATCAATTGGGTAATTCCACAAGTTCTTACAGTTTCCTGGCACGACGAAACTGTGTTACTTAGGACGATTGCTTCGTTACTTACTTCATAATTTATCTGAAACAGTAAATTGATTAGTAGGTTACTTAAATGAGAGTTAAAACCTTATAAAAGCATTAAATTGAATGTCAAAAACTTGAAATGATGCAAATTTATTATTAACTATTATGAAATTATATTTAATTTAAATTCATTACAAACAAAGGAAAATTATAAGATTTCTTATGTAAATGTAATCGGCTCTTTAGAGAAGACGTTGCTTTCCTTGGCCTGCGTCACTACTTCTTCCGTTCTACAAATGATAACCTGCAATCAAAAATATGTCCTTAGAATGCCATGACTTTTGCGGCCATCGTACACATTTCCTTTTCTTATTGTTAAATGCTCATCTGAAGATGACGTTGAATAACTCAATTGAGAAATTTTTATTGCCATTTTTGTCTACAATGAAACAAAGTGAAATGATGAATTAAAAAAAAATAAAAACTTGTAACAGATATATTTCGGAAAGCTTTTGCAATCCTTGATCACTCTTGAGAAATAAATGAAACAGTGATTAAGCTACATTGGATACGTTAATTCAATTCGATCGAATTTTTTTTTTTTTTTTTTTTTTAATTTGAATTTATAACGTATACAATGTACCTTAGTCACTGTTTCATTTATTACAAGCGTTTATATAAAGTGAAATGTTTTTTATTAGTTATCTTCAATTGATAAAAGGTAACAAAAATATGTAACAACAGTCTTAGGTGACAATAATATAACCTACAGGTAGCTATAAAAAGCACTGTTGATTATTTACGGCTAATTTGTTTAAATAAATGCACTATTTTTTGTGTCATGTGGCAATAATTCTAAATAAAATGATGCGCTAAAATAAGTAACCAAGTAATCTTTTCAAGTTCTCTGAATATCGACGCCATTTGTTTTTTCTTCTAGTGAGTTTAGTGTACTTTTGTATTTATGGACGTAAAGAGGTTAAGAAAGGCTCTAAACTGATTTCGGCATTTTATTTTGATTTAATTTATGTTGTTCTTCCGTCCATATTCATTACGTATCACAACTTTGAGGTTCAACCCCTGTATTTTTCCCTATTTGACTTCCGATCTTCGTGGGGTGAAGACGAATGCTACGACCCCACTTCTGTAATTATGATCTGAAAGACTATCTTACCGTTGTTTCAAGGAAGACGCCCAAAATAACATCATGGCAGCTGCCAGAGAATAAACCTTAATGTTTATTACATATTAGTTGTGTCCAATCCATTCTCTCGAATTGTTCGTACGGTTAACATGCAAAGAAAACTGTATAACTGTAAATGTCTAATTTGCTTGCAGTCAATTAAGAAAATAAAAATAAATAAATTATGTACGCATATATCATTGAATCTAAACTGTCTAGACATTTTTCCTCTGTAGAAAATGAAGTTAGGTTTGTTAATTTAACGATATCCGAACTCTCGGTCGCTTATTTAATGTCATATATGGCTTATAGGACACATTTTACAATGAATAAATAGATAGCTATTCACAAATAAGGCTTATACGAAATTCAAAACTAGTAATGGTTACATCAGCCGTTTCCTTATAAAGAAACATTCAGCAGTCATTGGCTGTTACTGTCGGTTGAAATTTATAAAATCCTTTTCCTTAAAATGTTTTTTTAAGGAAAATGTAATTCTGAATTCCACTGTTATCGTTCTTTCTCGTATTGATGGGGGGGGGCTTGCTAACCTCTTGTTTCAAATCGTGTGCAAGGGCATCATCTTGATTATACCATTTGTTGTTGGAAGTCATCAATTGATGTAGTTTCTGTTATATTGTAAAGTTCTTGTTTGTGATTATGTAGCGTCAGTCTATAGGATCTGATGAAAGATTTTCTTTAAGACATAAAGGATTCATTCCCTTGAAGCCATATTTAATCCTTGATCTGAAGAAAAAAAACGAAACTAAAAACAATTGTATACAACTGATAGTGTAACCATTTCTGAACGAGTTGGAGGCTGTGTATGACATCCGTACGGGAGTCTAGTTCTGGCGATGCTATTTAAAAATGTTGTATTCTTAAAAAGGTTACAAACAGATAAAAGTGGTACTCGAGTGAAGGAACAGAAACCCACGCGTAGATGAAAGAAGAGAGGTTTATTGTAAAAGAGAATACGCTACTGAAAGACAGGGAATCGGGTGACAGGCTAGTAATTCACGAAGCAAGCCTCCAGGTATATCCTGTGCTCACTATATATAGCTACTGATAGGGAGGCAATAGGGAGTGTGGGATATTCCATTACAACAAAGAACATGATTGGAGTTCTCAGGTTAATATTTAGGCTTTTCAGTAAGTTTTGGCGTTGGACAAAAGTACACCATAGCGCAAACTGTGTCCAGTTTTGATACTAAATTTGTTATAAGGAGTGTTGGATTCATTTTTTCCAAGAGTATTAGTACAAAAGAGATTTAAGTAATTACGACTGGAATTTGAACTTTATTTGCTAATTCTTTTTCCAAAGTTGAAAGCAATTACGTTGGCTTTCACTTCCACAAGTTATTTTCGTGTGTACTAGACAAAAGTCCATGTTTGCTTTCAGATTTATAACTATTGCAAGGCACCTCAGCTTATTTGGTAGAGAGAATGTGCCGATATATAGTGTTTCACATTATAAAAACGTACAAATCATGTTATTTACACTACGCTCTGTGCATCAAATGTGATGCAAAGGTTATAATTATTTCAATATTTCAAAATGGATGTCTTTCATTTGAGACCTTACATTATCATTCAGGCATCCTGTGTTCGAATATGATGCACAAAATTTTAGATTAGGCCTTTCCTCAGACGACCTGCTCAATAATAGACTCTTTTCTTAAGTGCCCTTAATTTTACCACTCTTTTAAAATCATGGCTCGTGTGCACCACATATAATGCACGGACGTGGAAATCACATGTCCTGTGCATCACATATGATGCGCAGGACAGGTAAAGGGTTAAATCTAATTTAAGTTTCTTTTTCTCTTTAGACCTCCGTTAGTACAGCTGGCCATTTAGAAAACTTGAATTGAAAGGCCAATATTAAAATTTGAATTCGTAAGTCTTAAGAAAACAGCAAATAGCCGACTTGACAAGTTTGAGTAAATGGATGGTTGAAAATCAGGAACATATATCACAAAGAGAGATCGTAAAGAGCAAGAATTACTTCAAAGCAACATAAAACAGGAAGCTATGGAGAGCCATGATCGCCTATATTGTGCAAAGACAGAGTTAGGAATACCTTCTTTGCGTTATTTGAAATTTTTCTATCGATGCGAACATTTACTCCGTGTTAGGTTGTCTTAATAAAAATTATTTACTAACCCTCCATTAGTTCTGTGGGACATTGTCCCAGCATTTGTACCGTGAGGTTTTTAAACACTTCCTTTAAAATATTATAGATTGTTCTTATTTTTGTTATAAAGAGAGTGAGATAGGGGAGAGAGAAGGAGGGAAAGAAGAGAGATGGGGAGAAATAGAAAGAAAGTGAGAGAGTGAGAAAGAGAAAGAGATAAATAAATAGGAGAGGGAGTGAGAAAGAAAGAGTGAGCCTATAATATTATGCTAGTTTCTTTACACCCCCTCCATTAGTACTGGGAGACATACTCACTGCATTAGTACAGTGGGGTTTTCAAACACCCTATTTAAAAAACTAGAATTTCTTTTGCAACCAGCTGACACGTGTTAAAATCCTCACAGTATTTAGTATTGTCGAAGTTATCGCTAACATATTTTGTCAAGATTTACAAACTATACATTTCGTTCAATTTCGCAAACCAATCGATGAAATTTAAATAAGCTGATTGGTTTGGAAAATATTTTGAAAAAAAAACAAAAAAAACCTAATTCGCGTTTTAATATTTTTTTTAATTTAATTTAATTTTATAGGACTTCATGGCAAACAATATTTTTTAAGAAAATTTCTTTTTTTCCTTTTTAACAACGAAGAATAAATTCTTAGGATTTCTTACTCTTGAGCATGCAACATACAACTGGCCATGCGTAAATATTTATTTCTGGAACCAAATTCAAACTTTTTGAAGTGTTTGACG
Source organism: Acanthosepion pharaonis (assembly GCA_903632075.3). Lineage (NCBI taxonomy): Eukaryota > Metazoa > Mollusca > Cephalopoda > Sepiida > Sepiidae > Acanthosepion > Acanthosepion pharaonis. The sequence goes on from CAHIKZ030005534.1 coordinate 1,132,966, forward strand.
TTGTGATTTGTTTATAGTCCTCGTAAACGCAGGGCGAACTGGAAACTGAATTCTTGTTAAAAAAAAATTGGTGTTTGCAAAGTTACAAAAACACCTAAAAAGTAGTCAAAATCGAGTTGTTTTCGTTTGAAAACAACTGATTTCAGCTAGTTTAGACAGCTTACGTAAAGTTATATTTTAAAAAATAATACTGTACTTTGTGCCCCCTTCGCTAATTGCACTTCTTCCCAAAATTTGATTTCGATTAGTCAATGTATGTCTATTTTGGAGGATGTAACAGACGGACGGACTAACGGAAGTCACATAATTTTATATATAGATTGACGATATATTATTTAGTTCTTAACTTGTTAGATGTCTTTAGTGTTCGTTTTGGTTTTACAGGATTAATAAAAATAAAAAAAAGTTTTATGAATAAATAATATTATTAATAATTAAGAGAAGACCTATATAATAAAATAATAACTGAAAGAAGTCTATAAAAAATAATTAATAATTAATAAAATTAATATAATAATAATAATAATAATTTGTGTTAGTCCAAAATACAGATTCTGTGATAAATATCCAGAAACGATTGATCATCTTGTATCAGGGTACACGGTATTGGCACCTACTGAATATAAAACGCGGCATGATAGAGTGGGCCAATATCTGCAATGGAAAATCTGCAACTTCTACGGAAAAGAAACTGAAAGATATTGGTACGAACATCACGCAGATCCGGTTAAGGAGATAGGACCTGTTACAATTTTATTGTTACTACACAATACAGACAGACAGAAGAATCAAAGCCAACCGCCCGGACATTGTTATTAGAGACCGCAAACAAAATGTGCCTCTTTATTGATATGGCAGTCCCTGCAGACTGCAATGTATCTTTGAAGATCTTTAAAAAGCAATCAAAATACAAGGACTTTGAAATCAAAATCTCAAAAATGTGGCAGATGGGAACATCAACAATCCCTGTTGTAATTGGAGCCATAGGATTGGTTGGAAAAGATTCCAATCAACTCACTGAAGGGATTCTTAGTAGCCTACATTTTAAAGAAATACAAAAATTGTTCTCACGAGTACAGCCCACACCTTACGAAAGGCTTTGTCTATCTAAACTATATTTTTTTTTTAATTTTTACTTTATTTTTAATTGCTCAGTGGAAAATGTCATGATGCCATTGCTGACCTTAGTTCTCTAGGCGGGACCCAGAAAGAAATGAGTACAAACCAGAAATCAAACAAATGCATAATACTACCGACCAACTTTGTCATGTCCACTATCCAGAACAACCTATCCCATCTAAATAATCTTAAAATAGTCACAAACACTTCCAAAACCATTATGGATTTACTCAGATCCTCAAACGCTAATAGCAATAATATTTCTGAAGCAGGCATTTATAAAATAAATTGCCAAAACTGTTCCTCCCAATATATTGGAGAAATAAGTAGATATTTAAAAGAAGGAAAATTCTCGAGAGTGCCGTCATTGAATATTATCCAAATATTAATCTACTCCCAGGCTTTTTCCCTATTTCACTTTTCCGAACAGAATTACTACTCTCCGAAGCAAACGTACGCAAATGTATCAAGAAAATGGTTGAATCCGTCAACACAACAACAAAAACAATATTTCCACACGTGACAGTACTTGACGTAATTTTCAGTTGAGAATATGAATATAATAGCGTTTTCTAAATTCTTCCAGTTGCTAAGGACATTTTGTTTTGTTATTATTAGTTACTTTGTTTTAATAAATTCATTTCGTTTTTGCCTTGAAAAAGTCCACATTGAATGAAACGCTTCGGTTAATATTAGTTTTCCTATTGTCTTTTACATTTAAATATATATATATATATATATATACGAACGATCATTTACGTTATTTATATAGACACAAACGTGTAAGTAAATGCTCTGTTTATAATAAACAGTATTAACATTTACCGGCCTGAACATCAGAGACATTTCATAGAAAATATATATTTATTTGACAGAAATATTCAGAAAGCTATTTAACCAATCATGAAAATTTGCCTTGGCACTTGCTAAATATTAAGGAAAATTTTATTTTCAGGAAACAAAGTCAAATACCTGTCACTCACGCAAATACTGTGGTGATTTTCTACGCGTAGCGTAGATGTGGCAAAAGGCCGAGAGAACGAGTCACCCGTGAGGATCAAACTCACTATTCGGTTGTAACTGTCCTAGTGAGACAAGCTTGCTATCATACCACGTAGATGTGCCCAAACGATTTTCTAAGGGTAGTTTAGATGTGGCACAAGGCCGATAGTATGGGGGAACACAGTCATTATCGGACTCACTACTCACTCCTAATCGTTCTAGCGAGACAAGCTTGTTAACCATTACACCAATCAAGGTGCTCCTCACGCAAATATTATAACTGAAACGAGAAACTCCCCGCAGTATTCGGAAAGCTCCCCGACTAATCATGAAGACTTGATATGCCAATTGCTAAATATTAAGGAAAAATATTTTTTTATTATTATTAATGGAAGCTTAATAATCCATTATCTTTCTTTCTTTTTATCTTATCAATAATTCTGTGTTTATCTTTCAGATATTTTTGTTCTGGGAAATGCAAAATCGGAAGGTATTCCTGTTGTTTACTGCTCAGAAGGATTTTATGAACTGACGGGTTTTCGACGAAGTCAGGTTCGTGGAAAGCGAAGTACGTGCAGCTTTCTTTATGGATCGTTAACAAAAGATGAACCGAAGCAAAGACTCAAAGATGCGCTCCAATCTCAGCAGGAATGCAGAGTCCAACTTTGCCTCTACACCAAAAGCGGTAAGTTTATACCGACTTGTCAGTCGAAAGCTATTTCCAAACTTGGATGGCGCGACATTCTCGTGTAACGATTTGCTTGTTCTTTCTTTGATTATTATCTGAATAATGTTTCATTGATTTTTTTTTCTTTTTATAGCGGGAGCACCAAACCAGGTGTAGTAGGAATGGTCAAAGCCAGGAAAACCACGTTTCCCTGCTTAGAATATTGCTACTAGATCCGGTTTCCATCTTCTTTATAAAATCCAAAGGAAACTTTAGTCAATTTCCCACCGCTATAACGTAATACATTTTTTTTAATTCAGAAAACGAAAATTTTGTTCAAATAAGTATCTTTTGGTGTAGGCGTTTATTTTTATTTTTTTTGTAATAAATTAGAAAAAAATTAACTCTTATACTGACTCTGTGGTTGAAATTTTAACTCTACCTGCTTATTTCACTCCAATAATAATTATGAACCACACCTGTACGCGTGTGCATGTTTACATGTGTGTATATGTGTACATGTGTATCCGCTAATAACAAAATATTTTAAAAATTAATATAAATTGTAGTTTTGTGGAAAAAGTATCGACACATCACCAATAGATGACAGCAAAAAATGGATTATTTTTTTTAATAAGACTCCAATGATACGCCATATGATGCTGCTATATATGATCTGGTGCCCCTGCTGTTCATCTTAAGGTCCTCGACAAAATCCAGAGAGAGATATGCAATGGCCTTGATTTGGCATCAGGTCTACAGTCGCTCTCTTACAGACGTGCTGTCGCCTCCCTTTGTCTTTTCTACAAATACTTTCACGGTAATTCTGTGCGTGCGTGCGTGTGTGTGTGAAAATTACCAACAATATATATTTAAAGTAAAATTACTAATAATACATTTTATCTGTAGTTGAAGGCATACAGTTACCTTCAAAATATTTAATTAAAGCCATAAAATTGTGATCAAAATATTCAGATTTTGGCATTGAAATACCCATAAGGATGTTGTTATGCCGCTAAACAAAATCGACCAACTATCTGCACATTCATCATTTTAAAGTCTCGGTAGAGTTTAATATCGTTTCTGCGTTCATGTGACCGATTTCCTCCAGACGAAATGTTGCGGGCCCGTCGCTACTCTATCGCTATTTCCAGGGTAGATTTTCAAATCAGCTTTCTTTTTCCGTTTCACAAGTTCAAGCCTTTACAACTAGGACATACGATGACTTTTCCACTGAGCGATTTCAACTTAATCCCGTTTGTAAGAAGAAGGACTGCTCTTTTGTTACACAGACGCACGCAGAACATAAAAAATGAATTTTAAGGGTGGTGTAAAATTTCAGTAACGTTAGACAACAATTTAACAGGATGACTAGAGTTGCTAAGAAGCAAACAAATACTATGAACGATTATTCTACGAGATCAATCGCAGAACATCAAAAATGAATGAATATATGTAGCAACCTAATCAAACAGTTCAATTTCAAAAAGGTCAAGTCTAAGAGAAAATTTATCATTTCATGCAAATGGAAAAGATTCAAATAAGGCTAATAATGGTCAAGTACCGACTCGTTTTCTGTGACATGTGCGTTGTTCATATCTACTTGGATTGTTTGAAACAAGAAGTTAGGGGCAAATGCTATGAACATATATTCCTTGATTGGTCAGATATGTTTTGAAATGCTTTCCTACACATAATTCCAACGGTCAGTCATAAAAGATAATATTTTTGAGATTTTTTCCACGTG
>CAHIKZ030005534.1:1142500-1157500 GCA_903632075.3 Acanthosepion pharaonis
GCCAGTGAGAATCGAATTTACTATTCAGTCATAAATGTTCTAGCGAGACAAGCTTGCTAAGCACTACACCGCCTCGAGGTGCCCAAGTTTATCTAAGATATTAAGTGAAAAAAATAAATAATTGGTGACCAAAAAGTTCATTCGCTTTAAGTAAATTTTCTACTTAATAACTCGAACGAACTTTTTGGCCAAACCATTGAATTATGGGTAATTATTATTTTTTTCCTTTTTGGCGCAAGTTTGCAATTTATGAAAGCGTCTATTACAGCTGTATATACTCTAGTTTGATATTCTTTTAATCGGAATATTTGCTCGAAATGATGTCTTTTTTCTATAATTGCGATTTATTTGTTTCTAAAACTCGTTTCGACAAATAAAAACATTGTTGTCCACTATCGTTTAATCCGATCAACATTTGACCGAAATGTTTTATTTACATTTAGAATTTCTTTGTTTTCTTTCATCGTTTCTACTCTTAAAAGTCCCGTAGTCCCACCTTCTTTTCACCCAATGAACATTGGATCAAATTATTTTCCTAGTTACAATTTTTCTGCCTCTATCAATCACTTCTACAGTTACAAGTTCTCTAGTCCGAGATTCTTTTAACCAGACCAACATTTATTTTAAAATGTTTCTTCACTGTTTTCAAATAATTAAATGTATATAGATACATAATAATTAAATAACGTCCAAACAATTCAACTTTGGTTTCGTCCGACGTGTGTGTTTAGAATGAAATTATTTATATAAGATCTATCCCCAATATTGAGCATTTTAATCCATAAATATAGCCTAACTTAAAACTATATATATATATATATATATATATATATATATATAAACATAAAATATATATATATATATATATATATATATATATATATATATATATATATATATATATATATATATATGCTCTGTAAATTTACATTGAGCACTGTTTTGTAAAAATAAGAATAAAAAATATCAATATGAACACCGGATTATATATCTTACTGTTCTTTTCTTTATATATATATATATATATATATATATATATATATATATATATGTGTGTGTGTGTGTGTGTGTGTGTGTGTGTGTGTGTGTGTGTGTGTGTGTATAGATGCACGTGTTTATCGTTGGTTAGAAATCATCTATGTAAACAATGACAGACTATCATCACTGTCTTGTCAAGCTTAGATTGTATTAAAAAATATGGATCAATATTGTGAATTTCTTTCTTCGTTCGATGATAATGTTATTAAACTTATCAGACGTTATGAAAAGAATTTACATAAAATAGACAACACTTGTCTATATTATTTAATGAAACGTGTATGAATGAAAAGATGCTGCCTAAATACACACAATTTAAATATATATATATATATATATATATATATATATATATTAGGGGGAAACAAATATTCGTACACATACAATTTTTTTAATTTATTGTATTTTCAACTAATGAATAAACATACTTTTCATATAATTAACTGCAAACAGATGCATAATAACTAAATATAATTTTTTTCTATTTTCTATGCATATTTAGTTATTATGCATCTGTGTACAGTTAATTATATGAAAAGTATATTTATTCATTAGTTGAAAATACAATAAATTTAAAATTGGTATGTCTACGAATATTTGTTTCCCTCTAACGTATATATCAAACGTGTTTTGTTAATGTCCCATTGAATTCAGTTGGATATGCGGGTGGTGAAATGGATGGCCACCCGGGTTGAGAAATCAATAGAGCCGAGTTCGAATTCCAGTCGACTTCCCTTGCATTCACTTTCGCGTTAATATCATTGAGAAAGTTATATTCTATCGCCTACACATCTATAGGTCAAATAGTAAAGCAGTCCCGGATCTTCAGCATTGAATGTCAAACAGTTTAGGAGAAGGAAAACTCTGAAGTCAAGACCTTATATAGCCCTGACGGTGAACTTTACAACGACTCTATGATTCCGACTCAAGTTGTTTTAATCGATCAATCATTATTGCATCATTTTCTTGAACTCCTTAAACTATAAAAGGTAAAACCTAAGCAAATTTTAACTTTATGTTTCCCTCAAAGGTTACAGATCAAAGCTTACAGTTTACTCTACGACATTGACTCCTTAATAACATTTGTTTTGCTATATATTAAGTCTGTTTTATTTCGGTTTACGAGTTGCAGTGGTCATCAGTTTGAAAAAAACAACAACAAAGAAACATCTCTATGGAAACCTTCCTCCTATCTCAGTTTCGCTAAGAGAGAGAAGGCTTCGGTTAGCTGCTCACTCTTTGAGAAGTAAGTCAGAATTTGTGAGAGACACCCTCCTATGGAACCCATTGCGTGACAAAAGATCGGTAGGAAGACCTCATCACATCTACATTGACCAGCGTGTAGATGACTCTGGATGTCATCTGGAGGACCTGCCGATAGCGATGTCTGACAGAGATGGTTGGAAGGAACGAGTCAGAAGAATCCGAGAAGAATTCTCAACATGATGATAATGATTTCGGTTCAGAAAGAAATAGCGAAGACGTCTGAGAACAAAGATAGCGTTCAATCAATATTCCAAGAAAGACGTGGCTCAGTATTCGAAATCTTTAATTGGTAGTGGGATTGTAAGCATTCAAGCTTTCCCCCGACCGGTCAATGATTAGCCTCACGTTGCATTTCGATTCTCGATCCCGCCGATGTGCGCCAAAAGCCGAGAAAAGAGCCGCTGCTGCTCACAAGTTAGCAAGATGAAAGACGTAAATCGCGTCGGGAAATAAGAACGCGAACCCTGTTTCCCGTAATATAAAGTAGATCACCTACTCACCCAGGTGGGTTGGTAGGTGATACTGGAGACAATTTCTGCTATATTGGTCTAACATTCTCAGCTCTTCCCTATATCAACTCCTCGACCATCTAAACACCTCAACGAGTGCCTGGTAATAGAAATGAACGGCACAGGAATCACGCGACGGCCACGTCACTCTCTCGCCTAGGACAGGCCAGAAATCTTCCCGATTCCAAGCATTACTTTTAATATAGATCAGCACCCGGATATACCTTATTTCCGGCTTTGTTGCCACTTGATCTCCAAAAATCCCTCATTCATCCCTTATATGTTACTCTTTGGTCAAAGTGGATGTCGCTTGGAAAACCGAACTTCAAAACGAACCATCGACTGGATATCAAAATTTATATGCAGAGATAAATCCACTTCTTCCATTTCTACGTGGGTCTCCGTAGTATTACAGTGTGACCAGCGGCTGAAGAGAGACATTATTTAATAATGTTTATTTATACAAATTATAAATGTACTATTTAGTGTGTAACGCTTTTTTTACTAACGTTTACCCAATACAAGGCCCAAGAACAACTCAGAGTAAAAAGTTACTAAATGAGGCTTCTGTAAGGATGTTAGGGAGGGGGAAAGAAGTACATATGAGGAGGATATGTAGGATAGATAACGGTTAACCCGAGACTTGAATGGGTTAATATTGTTGTGATCTAGAAAGCATCCTCTTGGTAGCCTGTTCCGCAATGCAACAGAGGAAGCCTTTCAAACATCAATTAAATTTCATTGAATTTTGGGACAGAAACAGTAAATATATACCCCAACTGATAAAACACGGACCTACACCAAAAACTGTCGCGTTAAAACGCGACATATGAAAAAAATAAAAAGGGGCATGACAGCCATGAATGCGTGAAGATACGACATTTGAAAATGACCAAATAGTCATAAAAGATAGTCACAAATCTCTCAATACGAAACGAGATTTTTTTGATAATGGCTTGTGAAAATCGAAACCAGTGTTTCTCAAACTATCTAATGTGGCGTACTGGCATTTTTTTGTTCAATGTGCGATGGGGGGGGGGCGGCTGGCGCTGTAACCCACCCGAATTTTTATTTTTTTAATTTTTTTTTGAATATGTCCTATTTCAGGGTCATTCTGAGACTGACCGTACTAAACGTGAAGGCATAATGTCTTATTCAATCTAAGCCCAATCTAACAATTTTTCCCAGTGTTCCAGGGACCGGTAAAATATTAGAGTCATATAACGATATATATATATATATATATATATATATAAGCAAATATATGGATATAGATCCGACAGTATGAAGAAAAATATACAGAAAAAACAAACAAAAATCTTAATATGCAATTATGCTGTATTAATATTAATATAAAGTCAACGTCGGACGTTTCGGTCTATTTAAGACCATCTTCAGGACATTTTCATTTAAACATAATTAACATTAGAACATATAAAAATTCAACACGAAAAGACGATGGACATAAGAGCACAACTAATCCAAACAGATAACTGAAATTTTTTATATAAGATCAGCGTTCCGTTTAAATATGATCACGTCGTCGTCACGTGGGCGGTGTTGTGAAAACGTATTTTTAATTTTTTTATTTTCTTATTGTTCAATATATATATATATATATATATATATATATATATATATATATATATTAACAACCTGAGAAAATATTACTTGAACATTCGAAGTATTATTCAATTATATCAAATAGATTTGGGCACCTCGAGGGAGTAGTGAGTTCGATCCTCATTGGGTGTCCCATACTTTCGGCCTTGTGCCACATCTAAGCTACGCTTGGAAAATCCTAAGGACACTTCAAGGTGGTGTAATGGTTATCAAGCATATCTCGCTAGAAAAATTATGACTGATCCTCACTGGGTGTCCCATACTTTCGGCCTTGTGCCACATCTAAGCTGCGCTTGGAAAATCCTTAGGACACTTCGGGGTGGTGTAATAGTAGCAAGCTTGTTCCACTAGAAAAATTACGACTGAGTAGTGAGTTCGATCCTCACTGGGTGTCCCATACTTTAGGCCTTGTGCCACACCTAAGCTACGCTTGGAAAATCATTAGGACACTTCGAGGTGGTGTAATGATTATCAAGCATCTCCCGCTAGAAAAATTACGACTGAGTAGTGAGTTCGATCCTCACTGGGTGCCCCCTACTTTCGGCCTTGTGCCACATCTAAGCTACGCTTGGGAAAACGCTATACCAGATAGGTTATGAATCTCAGGAATTAAATGCTAATTTTAAAAATTTTCGCTGAAATCAAATTAACTATTCCTTCTTTCCACAGCCGAATTTTTAAATGGACAAATTAGAAATATATGTCCATGAAATGGCCTTTTGGCCTTTATCGGTGTGGTTCCCACACAGACACAGACAGTTTGTAATGTGTGAGGGACCGGTACTCGAAGCTTTCCAATCCAACCCGGGAGTTGGGAGTTGGGAGTTGGGAGTTGTTTTTTTTTTTGTTTTTTTAAGATATGTCCTATTTTAGGGTCATTTTGTCACTTTCTGTACTAAAAATGAGGGCATGATGTCTTATCCATTCTAAAGTCAGGCGTCATTGACGTAACAAGTCTTCTCAATATCTGTTTATATTTCTGAGATGAGGTATTATGTACACTATTTACATTATTCGGACTATTGTCCTCATCTTTGTCGCCATATTTATGACAACGTTTCGGCCTTTCAGTATCTGTCTATATTTCTGAGATGAGATATTATGTACACTATTTACATTATTCGGACTATTGTCCTCATCTTTGTCGCCATATTTATGACAACGTTTCGGCCTTTCAGTATCTGTCTATATTTCTGAGATGAGGTATTATGTACACTATTTACATTATTCGGACTATTGTCCTCATCTTTGTCGCCATATTTATTACAACGTTTCGGCCGTTGTACGCTCCGGCCTTCTTCAGGTGGTTGGAATGTCGACCTGAACCCTTTATTTTGCTCACTGCGGTAGAATGTTCTAGTTCCACGTGCCATGTTTAATAGATGTCAGTTATCAATTATCTCCTGTTAATTCCCCTCTCCAACTTCCAACTTCCAATATTTATGTCACAGAATTATATAATAACGATCCGAGAAAACATTTTTGAATATTCATCTGTACCAGAAAAATATAATGAATAGAATAAAAGCTGCATCATTTTATTTTATTTTATATTGATGTTGTAGAAATAGATGTGCATGAAAATGGCCTTTTGGTATCTCTAGCTGTAGTTCCCACAAAGTCACATGCTACATCAGCCTGGTAGTGTTGTCATACGTATTTTACTTCACTGTTCATTATATCGCATTCGTAAGTTGTATAGCAATGACTTTTAACATGAGTGAGTAATTGAAAAATGTAACTATGTTAAATATAAAACTAAAATGAAAATGTTAAAAAAAGAAACCGAGTCGTATATCCCGGCAGTCTTCCGTGGCGTGGAATGAGACTACTGTTTCTTTGTTTTCTTGAAATTGTGCGCGTACCGGCAGACGATGACTCGGGTACCGGCACCGGTACACGTACCACACTTTGAGTATCACAGACTTAGAAGAAATTGAATAATCTATGTTAAAGCTCTCCCCGGAAACCAGATATATGGTCAGAACTGTAGGAAAATAAATAAATCTTAATCCATTAATGTCCATCTTAAAATATTGTGTTAATTATAAAAATAAAAATCCTAATAATATTAACTATAATGTTAATTATAGTTTTTTCTTTTTTTAATCCCGTATTCTTAATAAGCTTATAAGATCCAATATTAATTATAAATTTATAAAAAACCCGCATAAATTATAGGTTTCTTCCTGCAACTTACAAATGGGACGGTGGGTGTGACATTAATACATTGAATCAAGAACTTTCACTGGTCTTCGGCCAAACCTGTTTAAGTAAAAGCTCACTACCCAAAAACAGCTACTTGAAAAATATAATGCTCGTTTATTCTCGTTTTCACATCACGTCCATCTGCTAGGACGGATAGCCAATCCCTGTTGTAGACACCTGTTCAGGCATATTTGTGTTTCTTCAGAATCCACAGAACACACCAGTGGCTTATACGGCAACTATGCTGAGCGGACCTTAGTTACTGTTTCTGGGGAAAGCATATAATCTGTCCTGATCAGCAGCTTGAACAATGCCAATACGCTGAAACCCTCGGTCACGGTGACTAGTAACTTAGTGCTAACACAACTTTTCCTATATATATATATATATATATATATATATATATATATATATTGGATTAGAATAAAAGTTCATAGCGTTTTTCAATAGATGTCATTTAAACAGGTGATTTCGTTTTCCACGTAACTGAAATTCGTACCACACACACACACACACACACACACACATATATATATATATATATGACTTAATATATATATTAAACTTGCTTGGTAATCGACGCACACTATATCCGACAGGTCGAAGCACGTCAGATGTAATGAAGATTTCCCCTAGGGGAACGCAGGTTCGAATTCTGCAGGATATTTTTTCTCTAATAAGACTCCTCGAATATTCAGGCCTGTAACGGTCGACAAAATTACATAAATATACTGTTTAATAAATAAACGGAACGTCTACTCAAATACGACTATCCACTAATATATATATATATATATATATGCTGTATACTGAGTATAGAAAAGTTTTCACGTTGATCAAGTCCGGATTAAAACAAATAAAAGTTTGCTATTTGTAAGCTTAACATAATAATTAACGTAATTAATTAGCATAATTAACATAATAATTAACGTAATTAATTAACATAATTTCCAGGCCTTAACCCAGGAGAGTTTTTCTATTCTAATTACATTTTTTTATCTTATTACAAGTGTTTTCCTTACCCAACATCCCCTAAGTGAAACACGGGTTCCCGTACGATCGCTTAAGTTAAGCAGCGTTGTCCCTTATCAGTACCTAGATGGGCAACCACTTGGGAATACAAGGTGCTTTAAACTTTGATGTGCAGTTGGTGTAATGGCTCGAAATTGTTAATCGGAGAGCAGAGTTTTAATTCCAGTTGGGTTCGTCATATTTACTTACGCACAAATACCCTGGGGAAAGGTATTAATCCACCTTTTCTCCCCCAGATATGGGTTAATTACTAAGATTTGCATCACTAAATCATTATTATCTCCATAAAAGATTCTTACAATCTAAAAATATTTTCTGGCTTTAAATAACCTACAAAGGGTTGATAAGCCGTAAAAAAGAACCAATCAATCAAGTCACCAACATCCCCTAAGATTCAGGGTCTGAAAATAAAACGAATATTGAAGTTAATGTTACGTTTCGTTTTTGAAACGTTAGTTAATGAAATAAAGCCCTAAGTGACCATTAATTCTTACGAAGAAAAGCTAAGATTAATCCCTGACGCCTGAGAAAGACCGTGGGTGTTGGTCTATTTTTGCTCCCTGGTCCCATCTACATATGGGACACCGACTTGTGCTATAATCCTTTCAAGTTGGTGTTCGGATAAGTCCTGTTCATTTAACCGGGAGAGGAACCCACAAACCGGACAGTCTCGGCCAAACTGGGGTGTATAATAAACATAGTCATTTGGTCAACAAATTTAAACAAGTAAAAAAATTTAAATATTTGGGAAGTGCTTTAACAGAGGATGGAAAATGTGAGGCTGAAATCTGAAGATGCATTGTGAAGGACAAAGATGCCTTCCAAAAGCTAAGCAGAGTACTAAGAAATAGAAAAACTTCGTTAGAAACCAAGAAAAAAGTGCTGAACTGTTACATGGTATCTACCCTCCTATAAAGCAATGAATGTTGCATAATTTTCTCAAAGATGAAAAAGAGAATCGAAGCAACAGAAATGTGGTTCTACAGGAGGATATTGGGGATACTATAGGACCGAATATGTGAGCATCGACGAGATTTTAGGTAAAAAGGAAAAAAAGAAAAATTTATACTTAACATCAGGAAGAGACAGCTGAAATTTCTACGATACATGATGAGGAAAGAGGGCATGAGGAATTTGATACTCACAAGTCAGATTGAAGGCAAGAGGGGCAACAGAAAACAAAGCATAACATACTTAGGGATCTTGAATAAATGGATGTTGGAACAGGGTTTAGGAGAAATAACAAAAAGAAAAATTATTAAGCGCTACGAAGGAGGGGAAATTGTGGAGAGCCATAATCGCCTACGTCCTTAGTCATTTATTCAGATTTTAGAAGGTGGATCGGGTTGAGAATTTTTCGACACCACCAAGTATTGTGTGTGTGTGTGAGTGCGCATGCATAACACTTTTCGCAACGCGTATGGATAATACTTTAATTGTAGAGCAGAAAGCTGCTGCTGCTGTTAGTGCTACTGCTGCTGCTGGCTTTAAAAAGTAACCATGATATTTTTACACACTTTAGTTTTTAACTACATTCGTAAAGAAATTTTGTGAAATTCTAAAAATAACGCACTTATATTCATGGGCGTCTGCAGTCACATTTTTTCGAAAGTGGGGAATCTTTTGAGAGTAGAGAAATTGAAAAGCATATACCAAATATATGAGAAGGCCTGATCCTGGTGGGGTGGGCAAATGCTTCGTTTACCTTTCTCTGCGGCTGGCGACCGGGTTATAATTCCAATAGTCGTAGCTTTCTACAGAGCAAGAACATTTTTTTTTTTTTTTTGTGATTAGTATTCAAAATTTTACACACCTAGAATTTCTACTACAACAGAAATATACACGTCGTAATCAAAGTTATTTGGATATTGTGTGGAGATTTTTTGTCCCCGTAAGTTATTTAGGATAAAAAAAACCCCAAGTCGGACGGATTCAGAACTGAAGCTACGAGCGTTCAGGCAAATTGAACGTCAGATTTTGAAGAAAGGAAACACAACAACCGTTTGAATTCAATTAATTTAGTTCAAGGAAAAAAGTTGAAAGGAAAAAGGTTATATGTGTGTTTGCAAACAAAGTGCATTTGCGGACTTAGCTTCCTTGAAGATTCGTCCTCGTAACTGGTAGGACGGTCAGTCTGTATCGGTAGTAGTGTGCTTCTAGGTAGCTGTCCCAGCTTCCCCTGGGTTGCAGGCTCGTATCCGGGTTGGGCGTCGCACATGTCAATAGCGACAGCTGATTCTCACTAGCCGTCTAGGTAAAGGCAGTCTGTCAGACAGGGTGCAAGACACAGGTCGTCAGGTCAAAACTAAGAGCCAGTCGCAAAGTAAAGCAAATAAAAAAGTGACCAAATTCTGTGCGTCGGACTTTATATAGAGGCCTGCCGAGGGCACCACATTTCTACAAAGGCACAGATTGGGCCCTCATTTCCACCCGTTCCACATGTGACCGTTAAATTCCAATAAATTTTAAAATGCTTTGAACGAATGAAGGGTCATATATGGGCAGAAGCCACCCAGTCTTCATTTTCCAGTTTCGATAAAATCCAAAAGCGTCTCCGCATCCTTGTGGGTGACAAATCATTTTCCACCATACAACCCCTTTCCCACAGACGAAAAGACGCATATCTCTCGCTGCTCTATCACTATTTCTATGGAAAGTGCTCGGACGAACTACATTCCTTAGTTCCACCAGTTCTAAACTTCATAGCTTAGACCCACCATACTACGTCCAATGTAGCGACCCCCCCCCATTTCCTTCGTATTCCATTTGGGACATGTGAGTTCCACTCGAGCAGCACCTTCTTCGCGAACCGCTGCTCCGTAGAACTGACTCCGAAGAGGGTGTTCTCCCAATCCATACAATCTTGGCCTGTCTAAGATTATTCGTTATCTTCACCACATATCAACATAAATTTTGCCTCTTACTCTGTCATCCTCTACACGAGTGGCTCCCGGGCCTCGTACAAGGTGGACACCATTATAAAAAAAAGTGTCTTGGCAAAGATCATTTTTCTTTGAACATTGTATGACTGGCGCTACAGAATCATAAACAACGAACTATACAAAATAACAGAAACCACATCACTTGCGGACTACCAACACAAGCAATAAATAAAATGGATAGCACATGTAACTCAAAAAGAAAATAATGGCATAATCAAGATGTTGACATTCCACACTACTTCAAATAAAAGGTTAGGAAGGAAACCTCCATCAATAATGGAAAGAGTGATAACAGCTACTGGGCTTGAGAAGAGAAAATAATGACATAATCAAGATGTTGACATTCCACACTACTTCAAATAAAAAGGTTAGGGAAGGAAACCTCCATCAATAATGGAAAGAGTGATAACAGCTACTGGGCTTGAGAAGAGAAAAATAATGACATAATCAAGATGTTGATATTCCACACTATCAAATAAAAAGGTTAGGAAGGAAACCCATCAATAATGGAAAGAGTGATAACAGCTTACTGGGCTTGAGAAGAGAAAATAATGACATATTCAAGATGTTGACATTCCACACTACTTCAAATAAAAGGTTAGGAAGGAAAAAACCTCCATCAATAATGGAAAGAGGATAACAGCTACTGGGCTTGAGAAGAGAAAATAATGACATAATCAAGATGTTGACATTCCACACTACTTCAAATAAAAGGTTAGGAAGGAAACCTCCATCAATAATGGAAAGAGTGATAACAGCTACTGGGCTTGAAAAGAGAAAATAATGACATAATCAAGATGTTGACCTTCTACACTACTACAAATATAAGGAAGAAAACCCCCATCAATACCGGAAAGAGTGGTAACAGCGACTGGACCCGAGAAACCTGTTTTTCCAAACAAGTTTTTAAGGGCAAGATTTTATCAATTTCAATCGAAAGCAGTATTGACTGCTCGGTCAATGAATACCAAATGTTTCCTTGTAAGGAAACGGCTAACATTACCTGCAATTCATGAAAATGAGTGACCAAAAAAGTAAGTGTTGTCAATACTCAAATGAATCCATAAATCTATAAAGATATGTTTAATATGTGTAAAGATACTCAAAAAGGGTAATGGTATCATTAGCCGCTTCCATACAGGAAAAAATCGACATTCATTGATTAGTATAACTGTCATTTGAAAGTTGGAAAATCTTTCTCTTAAAACAGTTTTCCAGACTTCTCATGTAGGATTGGAAGCCATTTTTAGTCATTGATTTGAGAAGATGGTTGTAAGCAGATGATAGTTTAGACATTTCTGAAGAGAATAGAAAATAAAAGCAAGAAATCAAATCTGGTAGGCAAATTAATGAAACTTTTCCAACATCATTTTGTTTTTTTGTATTAGAGGAAGATTAATAATGTTTCTTTATTTCACACTCAGTAATCCATTGTGTCTTCATAACTTTATTGCCTTGCTTGGTTTGAAATGATAAAAAATTGCAATTATTTTAATGTCATGATTGTAATGTCTGATAAGAATAGCAGATAATGTTTTCCGTATGTAAAATAATTGTTAATTCACTTCTGGACTGTCAAATTAACATCAGCCAAATCAAGGGTATGTGGTTTCAGGTTTTTCTTTGAACATTCAATCTTCTTAAGGATATGAGGAATTCTGTTCTCTCTCCTCATAAGTCAAGTGTTAAATAACTTCTTTGCTCATGTTGATGCACCCAACAACATGCTTTGTTGTCTGAGGTCTTAACAATATTTTGTCGTTACTGTTGGTTGTCTTCAAGTGATGTGGTTTTTGTTATTTAATAAAGCTCTTTGTGATTATGTAGCTCCAGTCTATAGGGTCTAAGGAAGGATTGTCTGATTTAAGAACTAAAGGATTCATTCATTTGAAACGCTTTTTAGTCCTTGGTCTGAGAAAATAGTTGTATATAGATGATAGTTTAGACATTTCTGAAGAGAATAGAAAATAAAAGCAAGAAATCAAATCTGGTAGGCAAATTAATGAAACTTTCCTATCACAATTTTATTTTTAATCATTTCACTCGAAACAATTTAATAAAAATGCAAGAATTTACCGGGCGTAAAAGAATATGAGAAAAAGAAAAAAAATTATTAAGGAGAGAGAAGAATAAAAGAACAGGAATTAAGAAGACAAAAGATAACGATTGACATTGCACTTAAATTTTTAAAGATCAAAATTGACTGGAAGGTCAGAGGCCAGACGAGAGTTCCACAAGTGAGACATGCAAGAGAAGAAACGGTTAGCATAAAACGTACGGTTACATCAAGCCATTTCGACTGTAAAATAATGAGACCTAGCTGCCAATCGAGCATTGCGCTTAAATATATAAAGTCGAGGTACCAAAGAGGGACGCCAATCTGAAAAATTACCAGAAAATATCTACAGAAAATACATAGGGAACGTAACTTATGGAGGTGGAAGAATGACTGAAGTCGAGATTTCAGATCTGGACTGATAACATTTTTTTAATAAAAACCTCTAAATACATAGATAAATACATAAATACATTATTTATGAAGTATTGGCGGGGGGCAATGGTCGTGCAGATTAACGAAGGGAGGGAGAAGCACTGTTATAATAAGACTGTAAACGTGCCGGTGGCGTAACACGAGGAAAGGGAAGTCGAGTCGAGTTCGAATTCCTGCCTAGCTTATTGTGTTTATTTTCGCACAAATGTCATTTGGGAAAGGAGAAAATCCATATCTTCTAATATCTTCTCACCTCACAGCTTAGAATTAAATAGTAAGGTAGACTAGGCTCTTTAGCTCTGAGTGGTCCCCAGTTGAAGAGAGAGACAGGTTTGATTTAAAACCGTGGAGAATGTAACGGGGAACCGATGCACTAGATTTCTAAAAGAGGCAAAGAAATTAACAGAAAATAAAAGAGACTGTGAAGGGCCATAATCACCAACATCCTGAAGGGAGATGGCATTAGCGAAAATAAAATTTATTACGCGATTCGTCGAAAATCTATGTCACCTTACTAATATAATTTTAACCCTTTGAGCCTTGACCACCGCTTTACCGGTGGTAAAGAAAAATGACGTAATGCCCAGCCACCTGTTGAACAGTGGTAGAGAAAAATGACTTAATCGCCAGCCACGGTTGAACGGCTGGTAAACACTTGTAACTATTTTTATATCTACCGTGAAACATTATACAGTGTAACCCGGATATAAGAGCGTTGTCGGGACCGGAGAAGAAGTCTCTTATATCCGAGTTTCTCTTATATCCGGGTTTGGTCTAATTTATATACATTAACACAGACTCTAATTTGGGACCAGAGAAAATATCTCTTATATCCGGGTTTCTCTTATATCCGGGTCTCTTATATCCGGGTTACACTGTATACCAATTATTTGCGAATTTTGACTCAAGAGCTCAGCCAGAAGAGTTAAAATTGTTAAAGAACTCAGAGCTCAAAGGGGTAATGTAGAGGGTTAGGAGAAGGCTGGTTTCCATCTGTCTTATAATTAAATTTAGCTAACCTCAATTACTGACCCAAACATACCACAGTATTCCTTACAACAAAACATTTTAACTTACCATTCCTACAACAGCCACCATAATACCTCAAAGTCTCTATGTAGTCTTATCTAGTTCCCTTATGTACAATTTGTCTGTGGGGTCGGGAATAAAAACAACATTTAAAAATGAAGCTCCAATGAATATTTACAATGGACCATGGAGGAAAGTAATATTTATTTTGTTTTAATACATAAATGTGTCACAAGGTCAAAAGCGGGGATAGGGGAAGTCTGGTCTTCAATCTGTCTTATTTTAAACTTAGCAGCCAGCCACAATTACTGATCCAAACATAACACTATTCCTTACACCAAAACAATACATTCTTACTTAGTATTCTAACTACAGATACCGCAATACCTCAAAGTCTGTATGTAGTCCCAACTAGTTTCCATATGTACAATTTGTCTCCAATAAAATAACATTTAAAAATGAAACCCAATAGATAGAGAGAATTTCATCAGAACGATTACCATGAAAGTATTTATACAAACAGCACAGAGAAGCTACGTTACGGCGGTGGGAAAGTGACTCAAACCGAGATGCCAGGTCTGGACCAATAACATTGCAGATTCTTTGGATTTTACCAAGAATCTCTAGATATATGGCCACATTAATAGGGTAGCCATTGAGTATATAATATATTATATTGTTAACACTATTCGGTATTATCTTTCTACAAGCTGCCCAATGGAACGTGTCCTTATTTAGTATGACTAATTAACACTTTTAACTTTTAATATGACGAATTAAAATTTTTAGTATGACTAATTAACACTTTTAACATTTTGTATGACCAATTAACACTTTTAATTTTTAGTATGACTAATTAACA